>CAJQZJ010033049.1:3984510-4037391 GCA_907164525.1 Lophiomys imhausi
ATATATATATATATATATATATATATATATATATATATATATATATACAAAACCATAATTATATTCTAACAATGCTATAATACAGATAGAAGCAATGGCACCCAGGCCTGGCTGCTTGGAGCATGGAAGAAGTTATTGCATTATAGTTATCTTACTAAGATATATGTAGATAAAATGGGATAGTCCATAATGAAAATCAGATTTTCCCAAAGTTTGCCTCCAATTTTAATTGCTAGCTAAAAATTTTTTCTTGAGAATTAATTTGTATTTAACAATAATACTCAAATTGTTGTTCCTTTTTCATTTGTCTACTTTATGCTTTGCACTGGCTTCCTGCTGTGATAAGTGCTGAGTTAGCATGCCTGTCCCATCCACAACAAAACCTCCTGTCTCTGTTCCCATCTCATGGTACCGATCTGTCACTATTCTTGGATATTCACCTAATCTCTGCAACACATCCAAATAGAACACCCAAGCTTCTGTGCTAGTTGTAGAAGACATTGCTATTTTTGCTGTTTGCAGTTTAGAATAAGTTTTTTTCTTTTAGTAGGGCAGAAAGTGGTGTGACTGATGGGAGTAGGCAGCACAGCTGAGGCAAGTCTCATGGAATGGTACGGAGCAAGAGAGGTATGTATGAGACCTAAAGCATGAGTGGCACCCTGCACCAGCATACAGAACATAAACCACATTTGAAAATTGTCCTGAGAATTATACAGACACTCTGTACAGATAGAATAGATCAGAGACCACTTAGAAATTAGTTCAGGCCACATCAACCATGGCCTCTTCACAAAAGTAACCTATCACTGACACAGTCTCACAAGCAAATACAAGGAGCCCAAAGTATGTTACATTGAGTACTTTCCCAATCTGAGGAGCAATAGTTAAGAAAACAATCAACCCTTTAAGCTACTTTCATATTTTAGAAACCAGATAGAAGGAGGTATTTTTCAATTAACTCCTGTCTGATGCAAATTTGCAAATGGAAAGGCTACATGAAAAGAATAATTTGTCAGTCTTCAGTTTGAAACTTTAATTAAAAGAATCGTATTGCTAAAATGGAAACGATTCTGTGGTATAGGTTGTTGGCATTAGAGTAAATTTTAACTGACATATCAGAGCATTTGCTAAAAATGTGTCAGTATGCTAGAAACTGCATGCTGCAGGGTGCATGGAGCCTCATTCTAACCAACTTTATGGAATAACAATGATGATTATTCACTGTAATCGACATAGGGTATAATGCTTCCATTACTTGTCATTTATGTAACAACTAATGTTTACACATTTAGCACTTACTGTGTATTTACCTTGTCCTCTGCCAATTACTTTGTAGACATGATCTCCTCTCATATACCTTGTAGACAGGCATCACATCACCACTTTCTAGATGAGGAAGTTTGGTTTACTGAGTTGAAATATTATCAATCCCCACACCTATGGAGTAGTGAAGCAAAAAATGATCATCTTTCCTGAGCCCGACAGTTCATCTGGCAGACATGAGATTGAAAGGAAAATCCCTGTTGCAATTATGAATACACAGCATCTGTGACCACTTGTAGGCTAGGGGGAGGAATTGGAGGAGGAATTTTTGTGAAGAAGAGGAGGAGGTCAGCAGGAATGATCTGGGGTGAAAAGGTAGCTCTCTTTTAGCCACCTTTCTTCTATGCCCTCCTGACTCCTAGTGCAGGGAATTGTTAGTGACTGGGCCATCAGTGTTGGAAGTCATTGACCAATGCTGGAAGCCATGGACCTCCTATGTTTTCTGGAGTTGCAAAGAATAAGTTGCTGCTACTGAGTTCTTTCTGAATTTATCAACACCTCCCAACTGAAGATGCTGTGATGAGCAAACCCTCATGTGAAGCCATGTGTTTCTGGGGAGTGAGTGAACACACTAGAGGAGAAGGTTAGAAACAGCCCAGCCTGGGGTCCATATATTCTAGGAAGGCTTCTCCCGTGATGTAACTGTAGAAGAGCATAACTGTGAGTTCTCAGAGTGAGACGAAACTTCAAAAGCTTTCGAGACCAATATTTCATTCCCTTGGGGCAAACTATCTGTACACCATCTCTGACAAAAGGGCAAACAGTTCCCAAGTGTTTTCCTGCATGGGTGGGAGACCTGCCTCTTCTTAATTGCAATTCTGTGGCCTCTGTTTCTATTCCCCTAAGGCACAGAGAAATCTGCTTCCTTTAATTCCCCTAGTGAGCAGAATTTCCTGGACTCTTACTCCGTAGTAGCAGATATAACAGGATGGGAGAAAAAGAAAACAAAACAGGTAAGCATGATGAACATGACCCAAAGTCTTGACTCATGTCAGCTGCCCTGCTCCTCAGACAATGGACGAATATTCAGAGACATTGGATAAGAAGTTGCTTTTAGAAAGACGTCTGGCTGACTACACTGAACTGTCTTGTCTTTTATAAGGTCTTTGGCTCACCTTGTGGAGGACTCAGTGAAATGACACAGGAGATAGTTGTAAGGTTCAACCACTAGCCAAAACAAAGACATTTCACCATGACAGTAAATATTATCTATTTATTTGGACAGAAAATTAATCTAGTCCATAAATGAAATAAAAATCAATGAATCCATTCTGTTTTGAGCTGCCAGATAGACAGAATAGCACTCCATTATAGAGGAACTCTAGTAAGAGAAGGAATGCTGGAGTAAGTCCATCCTCATGATGTGGGTCTTAAAACCACATGATTTGCTTATTTATCCCCAACACTTAATAAAATGGAAGAATAGAAATTCTGATACAAAGTTCATGGTACCATTTTATCCAGCTCACCAAAATGATTATCACCAAGCCTGGGAAAAGCACCACCATGGATCTCTTGACAACACGATGCATTGAGAACATAAGTGTGCTTGTGTAGAGTTCCTATAAGAATTATTTGCCACTATCTGACCATTGAAGAAGATCAGGCAAGCAAATTAATGGGCATTCTGCAAAATAAATGATCTGTGTTCAGATATGTCAAACTCAAAAAAGACAAAGGAAAAAAAACACAAAAAAAGACAAAGGAAGACACAGAAGAGATATTTTTGGTTGTGAGCCTAGCCTTTAATGGCTGAGCCATCTCTCCAGCCCAAGAGGAGACCATAAAAAGACCTGTCAGCACTAAAATCGGGACAAGGCAAGGTTGCCCACTCTCCCCATATCTCCTTAACATAGTACTTGATATTCTAGCCAGAGAAATATCACAACTAAAAGGAGATTAAGGGGATACAAGTTGGAAAGGAAGAAGTCAAAGTATCCCTATTCACAGATGATATGGTAGGATACATAAGTGACTCCAAACATTCTACCAGAGAACTCCAACAGCTGATAAACACCTTCAGCAAGGTGGCTGGATACAAAATTAATTTTAAAAAATCAGTATCCCCCTTTTTGGTTATTTGATGGATAACAGAAAACTTTGTTATTTAGGGGAAGAGACTACAAGCTGTTAAATGGTCTTGTTAAATGGGTTTTGGAGGTTAGACCCAGGGACTTCCTTCTTTTTCTTTTCTGTATCCTTCTTTCTCTCCTATGTAGGAGTGCACAGACTTGTGCACTTGAGAAAAATGGGACATAGACATAGTATGGGAAGGACCAAGAAGAAGGGACAGATTATTGAATATGCCCTTATACCTTTGTATATTGATACAAAATTAGTATTATATTTGGCTAAAGTGGTATTGACCATTGTATATTGTGCAAAATTAAGATTGTATTGGACTACATCGATATTGATCTTTGTATATTGATACAAAATTAAGATTATATTTGGCCACAATGGTATTGACCCTTTTATATTGACGTAATATTAAGATTGTATTGGGCTACACAGGCATTGATCTTTGTATATTGATACAAAATTAAGAGTATATTTGGCCACATTGGAATTGATCTTTATTGATCTTTGCATATTGATACAAAATTAAAGGTAACGCTTCTTAAAGGTATTGTACCTAGTGATACTTAAAAATGAAATGTGAAGCTCTGGCCTCTTGACACCAACCATCTTAAACCATTTAGGATAGTTAAGAAATACATACTCCTAGTCATGAAAGCATGTCATTTTGTTAGCTACTATGACAGTCTATCACAGATATTCTCTAAGCTACTCAGAAATCAAGTTGTTAAGAGACAAGCAACATTTGCTTATCTAAATACAAGATATAGATAGGGCATCTTCAAAAACCCCAAGAGATCTGCAGAATATGGCATTCAAAGATGTGGTCTTAAATTAAGATATTTTTTTATATCGAGACATATCAGCTCCTGACAGCACCCCCTATTATACTCCAAATAGAAGATGAGCATCGAAGAATCTCCAGTGGGAGATGGTTGAATTAGTGGCAAGCCTATCTCTTGGCATGAAAAACCCCTTGCTTCAACTGTAGACAGACTGCTGTCCAAAAAGGACAAAACTTGGTAGCAGGGAAGTCGACAGCCTAGCTCTGCCAAGACAGGGTAGGTAAGTCCATCATAATCCCTGCTCTGCAATCAATGTCTGTCAGAGAAATGGGACCAAAAGGCTGAAGATTGATGCTGTAACACATGGAGAGAAAACGGGAACTGTCCAGGCAGCCACTGATATGTCATTTCTTAGTTTTGGATGATGCAGACCCTGCACTTCCTACATAATCAGATATATTTATCCCTCTCAGGTCTCTGATGTGGTTGAAGAACAAATAGCTAGAGTCTCATAGTTAAATTTTGAGTTGTTTAGGAATCAAGAGGGTGTTCTGGATCTAAGAAGATGTTTTTAAAATAGTGATGCAATTTAGTATGAAAGCTGAGTCAGATATAGAACTTTAAACTCATGGAGATGGTTAGATGGTAGAATGTTAAAGCCAGGGGCCAAATATGTATGAATTAGACATTGGGAATGTATGCTGGGCCATTTAACTCACATAAATGTGGTGTATTTCTGTTGTTTTGTATAGTATTTACTGTTATAAGAGAAGGAACCATTTGTTGGACTGAAAGGGGGAGCTGTTGGGGGGAAGAGGGTGGAAGGGTGGGACAGGAAGGGAGAGTAGGGAAGGGATTGTGACTGAGATGTAACTTGAAGAAATAAAAAAATAAAGTATATATAAAAAAATCAGTACCCCTTCTTTACGCAAAAGATAAATGGGCTGAGAAAGAAATTAGGGAAACAACAGCCTTCACAATAACCACAAATAATATAAAATATCTGGGGGTAACTGCAACCAAGCATGTGAAAGACCTGTATGAGAAGAACTTCAAGTCCTTGAAGAGAGAAATCAAAGAAGATATTAGAAGATAGAAATATCTCCCTTGCTCATGGATAGGTAGGATCAACATAATGAAAATGGTCATCCTACCAAAAGCAATATACAGATTCAAAGAAACTCCTATCAAAATACCACCACAATTCTTTATAGACCTGGAAAAAGCAATTCTCAAGTTCATATGGAATAACAAAAAAACCCAGATTAGCTAAATCAATCCTGTACAATAAAAGAACATCTGGAGGTATCATCATCCCTGATTTCAAGCTGTACTACAGAGCAATAGTAACAAAAACAGCATGGCACTGGCATAGAAACAGACTGGTGGATCAATGGCATTGAATCAAAGACCCAGAGATAAACCCACACATCTATGGTCATTTAATTTTTGACAAAGAAGTCAAAATTGTACAATGGAAAAAGGAAACATCTTCAACAAATGGTGCTGGTTAACTGAACTTCAACATATAGACAAATGCAAATATACCCATTTTTTTATCACCCTGCAGAAAACTTAAGTCCAAGTGGATCAAAGACCTCAACATAAAACTGGACACACTAAATCTAATAGAAGAGAATATGGGGAAAATCCTCGAACTCAGGAAGGAGACAACTTCCTGAACAGAACACCCATAGCTCAGGCTCTAAGACCAACAACTGATAATTGGGACCTTATAAAATTGAAAAGCTTCTATAAGTCAAAGGACATTGTCATTAGAACAAAATGGCAACCTACATATTGGTAAAAGATCTTCACCAACCCCACATCTGACAGAAGGCTAATATCCAAAATATATGATGAACTCAAGAAATTATACACCAAAAAACAAATAATCCAATAAAAAATGGGGTGCAAAGCTAAACTGAGAATTCACAAAAGAGAAATCACTAATGGCTGAGAGACACTTGAAGAAAATGCTCAACATCCTTAATCATCAGAGAAATGCAACTCAAGACAACTCTGAGATTCCATCTCACACCTGTCAGAATAGCTAAGATCAGAAATTCAAGTGACAGCACTTGCTGGTGAGGTTGGGGAGAAAGGGAACACTCCTCCATTGCTTGTGGGAATGCAAACTTGTACAACCACTGTGGAAATCAATCTGGTGATAACTCAGAAAAATGAAAATAGTTCTACCTCAAGACCCAGCCATACCACTCCTGGGCGTATATCCAAAAGATTCTTCACCAAACCACAAGGTCTGGCTCAACTATGTTCATAGCAGCTTTATTCATAATAACCAGAAACTGGAAACAACCTAGATGTCCTTCAACTGAAGAATGGATTAAAAAACAAAACAAAACAAAACAAAACAAAAAACTATGTTACATTTACAAATGGAATACTATTCAGGTATCAGAAATAAGGAAATGATGCAATTTGCAACTAAATAGTTGGAACTAGAAAAGCTCATCCTGAGTGAACTAACCCAGACCCAGAAAGAGACACATGGTATGTATTCACTTATAACTAGATTTTATCCATATAGTACAGGATAAATATCCTACAACCCATAGACCCAAAGGAACAGGAACTTAGCAGATCTATCCTAGAGAAACTCTACCCAGCAATGGATCAAAACAGATGTTGGGACACACAACCAAACAGGATTCCTGTATAAGAGAGGGAGGAGGAATAGATAGATCTGGAGGGGACAAGAACACTCCATAAAGATCAGCAGAACCAACCAATATAGGCTCCCAGAGGCTTACAGAGACTAAAACACCAAATAAAAAATGAAAAAGAAAAGCATATATAGACCAGATCTAGGCCCCTCCTTTACATATATACAAGATAGGCAACTTGGCTTCACCCTTAGAAAGTGTTTGTGGTGTGTGTGGGGGGCGCAGGGGTGGGGGGAGTCTGTCATGGACTCTGTTGCCGGTTAATGGAACACCTTGCCCTAGCTGGGCCACCATGTTGGGCCCCAGTGTGAGAGGAAGCTCTTAGCCCTCATGTGATTAATAAACTGAGGGGGCTTGATGTGTGTTGGGCCCCTCCTCACCTGAGAAGGAGAGAAGAGAGAGGGGAAGAGGGTGGGAGGGTGGGACTGGGAGGTGAGAAGGGAGGGGCTGTAATCAAGATGTAACTTGAATTAATAAAAAAAAAAGACCTGGCACCTGACTTCTGTGCAGGAGCCTGTGTTGCATCCAAGGCTGAGAAATGAAAGTGGGTTAAAGAGAAATTCATAGACTGGTTGGAATCTTTAATATAGCCAGTCAAAATCCCTTACTAGTAATGGGTATGTAAGAGAATAACGTTGTTCTTAGTAATCCACACTGAAAACACACATTATGTCTCAGGGATAAACATCTGTGTCTTCATTCATTCCTTCAACAGTCATTCAAAAGAAAATTATGATTCAAACAGGTAAAGTGAATCATTGATGCTAAATAAGGAGATGTCTATATATCAGTTTTAAATATACACACATGTATGGAGAGAAATTGGGGACTGTCCAGGCAGCCAGTTGTCTGTCATTTCTTAGTTTTGGAAGCTGCTGGCTCTGCACTTCCTGTATAATCAGATATATTTATCCTTCTAAAGCCTCTGATGTGCTTGAAGACTAGATAGTTATAGTCTCACAGTTAAAGTTTAAGTTGTTTAGGAATCAAAAGGATGTTCTAGGTCTAAGAAGATGTTTTTAAGTTGTTAATGCAAGGTAGGATGGAAACTGAGTAAGGTATAGAACTTTAAACTCATTGAGATAGATAATAGAATATTAATATCAGTTGCCAAATATGTATGGCTGGGCATTGGGAATGTATGTTATACCTTATAATTTTCATAATTGTGACCTAATTATCCAAAAAAAGAATTATGAGTTCTGGGAAAAGAGGGAAAGGGTGGGAGAGTGGGGCTGGGAGGGTTGGAGGGAAAGGACTGTGGTGGAGATGTAACTTAAAGTAATAAATAAACATTTAAAAAATAAAGATGATGCTAAAAAATTCAAAAACCAAAAAACTTTCTATAGTTGAAATTATGTGTAGGTACCAAAAATATAACATTACAAATGGAGATTATCTGCAGAGGCAAGAAGAATTAAATCCAGAGATTATGCATATCCTGGTAGAGAGCTATGGTAAGAGTAGCTGGAAACCTGGCAAATTCATGAATCTGGAGTGTGCCAAGGGAGAATGTGGGATGGCGGGGGTTGTTCTGTCCAAGTATTTGAGGATTGTGGTTTCCTGGAGCAGTTGGATAGAAACTGAGAGTTGTAGGGTGATTCAGGAAGCTCAAGGGGAGGTAGATTTGGCAGGGTATTTTGGCTAATGGAGTGTGGGATGCAAAGGAAGAGGGTGTTCTTTGAGCTAGTAAGTGGATGTCACCATTGATTTGAAATAACAGAACACACAGATACATTCCTATGGGCCTGGGACAGCTTAGCTCTGCCTCTCCCAAATGGGGGTGACCGGACTGGAATGTGCTGCTCCACACTGTGAGTGAACTCTGAAGCTTAGACACTGATCATCTTTATTTCTTCTCTCCCAAGCCTGCTTCTTCATTTATCAAACTAGCTATTGAATCTTTGTAATTATTCTAAGCTCTTTCTCTGTACCACATAAATACAGAACCACTTTGAAATTTATGGCATCACTATTTTATTAATATTGTGAGATTATCTCTCCCAAAATTTCTAACTTCTTTAAATATTTCATTTTCTCTCTGATATCCTGCATTCATTTCATACTGGAAAGGATATGACTGAAATATAAATACAGATATGCTGCCCTTACATTAGATATATCCCTGATTCTAGCAGCATTAAACCCATCTTACCTTAGAAAGTTTTCTGATTCCAATGGCATCGAGTCCACCTTACCATATCTTTACATGCGAAGACATCAACCATGTGGATCCACATATTGTTGCATTAAGGCTGAAGGTAGCATTTGTCTATGGGTATAAGCATATGTGTTTAAAAGGCAGCTTGATAACATTTCAATTAAGTTAGAGAAAAGTAGTAAGTGTACCCCCATCCCAGGGTGTATGCCCTCTCCAGCCATGGATTTTTTATTGGACTTGAAATGCAGTACCATGCTTGAAATATCTCCTGTGGAACAGGCCTTGATGGCAGGGCAATTGGTTGCCACCATCACCTGCGTGTTAGTATTGCAGTAGTTGGCACACCTTGCTTATCAGGTTGGTATTATAGTTCATGCTATTTGCAAGTAGGTAATACTGCTTCCTCCTGCCCCAGAAGCCTGCATATCTCTTGCCAGCATTAAGAAAGCTAGCTAGCAGTGAGGAAACTTCCATCTGAGTTCTAGTTTGGTTTCAATATAACTTTCTACCCAGGTGTGTTTTGTCTTCAGCAATGTGGTCTTATCACTCCCACCAAGAATGAACAAATGATCCTTTTCCTCCACATCCACACCACCATTTGTTGCCATTTGATTTCTGGATGATTGCTTGTCTAATTGGGGTGAGATGGAATCTCAAAGTCATTTTAATTTGTGTTTCCCTGATAGTTAATGATGTTTGAGCACTTTAAAGAATGTTAGTAGTCATTTGTATTTCTTCTTTTAAGAACTCCTTGTTCAGATCTGCAACCCATTTTTAATTGGGTTGCTTGTTTTCCAGATTCTTTTCACAAATATTTAAAGGCTCTAATAAAATGCCACCATCTTTGAGAATTGCTACACTTTAAATATGGTTGTGTCATCATGTGTGGAAAACTTTGTCCTTGGTATGACAATGTTGGGAAGTGAGGCTGAGTAGAAATTCCTTAGACTACCTGGGTCACACCCTTGCATATGGTATCTCTCCTTATAGTAGCTTCACCCATTATCATTCACCATGATGTAACTATGTAAGGTGAATCCTCATGGTATCACTATGCTTGGACTTTAAGCATTCAAAACTATAAGTTAAGTAAAATTCATTTCTTTAGAAAGTTATTTTGCCTCAGTGTTTCAGTATGCTAATAAAATATCTCTCAAGCTATGGATAGACACAGAAGACTAGGAGGGTAATTTTCTATTTTAACAGAGGATAATCAGATGTACGCTGGGCTGACACTGGAACACCTATGAAAAGAGTCCACTCCCCTATGGAACACACATCTCAATGCACAGAGATAATGAATAAATAAGAAAATAAGGAGATGATCAGGTGATTTGAAAAGAGTGTTAAGTTTTATATGGGGAATTAGAGGTAATAACATGAGCAAGAATAAGGAATAATGGAAAGGGGAGGGGATGAGAAAGAGAGTAAGTCCTTGATTTCATAAGTGAACTAAGACTAAAGAGTAGAACCCATAGGAAGAGCAAGATGATGACTTCTGACAGGTGCAAAGAATACTGAATTTACCTGAGCTATTATTGACCTGGGAACCTAATATAGATGGAACATATTGAATAAGGCACAGCAAAGAATGAACTTAAGAAGCCAGGGGGAGGTAGGTTATCCACTGCTTGGGGCAATGACTAAGTGTCACAAGAACCAATGACTTAGTCATCTCATCTCTTGATAAGAGAATCTTTTGGAGAAACTGTGGAGATGGCTCATTGAGCTTAGCATGAAAATATCAGTTTGGATTCCAAGTACTTATGTAAAAGTTTAGACATGTTGATGAGCACATCTGTACTCAGTGCTGGAGTGAGGCAAGTTTAAAAGTATCTTTATACTCCACCTCTAGTCTATACACATGTGCTTGGGCACACACACACACACACACACACACACACACACACACACGCACACACACGCACACACGAGTGAGAGATTCTGGTCTCAGATGAGAAAATTGATACAGATTATATTTGAAATGCAGTGTTACTATGACTAAGTTAATAATAGAAATATAACTAGTAAGTCCCAATGAAACCATATCTAGGAGCATTCAATGTTTTGCCATTGCCTTATTTGCTAGGGAGATGTATACTTTGTTTCAAAATAATATAATATTAAGTTATGGTAGAGCAAACTTACTTTGAACTGAAGTATCAGTTACAGAATAAGTCAAGAAAAGTTGGACATTTAGGGTGTGTATCCACTCTGTTGCTGTGATAAAATATTATGACCAAAAGCAACTTATAGAATGAATAATTGATTTTGGCTTATTGTTCCAGAGGGAAGAGTCTGTCATAGCGGGAGGCAGGCAGGGCAGCAAGTGGTAGGCAGGGCAGCAGGAGCATGAAGCTGAGACATCACATCTTTAATCACTAACACAAAGCAAAGAGGGAAAACTGAAAGTGGAGGGAGTCTATAAACTCTCAAACCACACCTCCAGTGGTGTACTTCCTCCAGCAAGGCTTCACCATCTCCCCAAATGAAGCCAAGTGGGAACTAACTGTTCAAATACCTGAACCTGTGTGAGACATTTCTCACTTAAACCACCTCAGGTTGTTTCTCCATTTTATCCACTATGAAAACTATCACTCTGTCTGTGTTAAAGTTTCTATATTGACTTATATTTTCACTCTTGGATGTATACTTGGTATCGGATGTATGAGATTACACAGGAACTACATGTTTGCTCTCTTTGAGAGACTGACATACTATGTACTGGCGTCTGCACCATTTCATGTTTCCAGTTGCACAAAAGTTTCTGTGTCACTACACCCTCATTAACACTTGCTGTTTTATGTTTTATACTAAAGTCATCAGCATGGGTGGGAAGTAGAAAGCCATCACAGGTTTTAATGTGCATTTTGTTAGTGACTAATGACACAGAATCTTTTTCATGTTCTTGTTGGGAAGTTGTATATCTTCTCCTAAGAAAAGTCTATTCCTCTCTCCATTTTCAAAGTTGAGTTGTTTGTCTTTTTCCTGTTAAGTTTTCAGAATTTGTGACATATTCTGAACATTAAGCCCCTAGACAAATCCACTAGAAGGGAAAACAGATAAAAAGCTACAAAACGATGGGGCGGGTGATTTATTGATGATAAGGGAGGGTTTTATGGATGATAAAAAAATGTTTTGAAGCTGAAGAGAGCAGATGGTTGCACACAATTGTGGACAGGCTGAATGCTATTGAATTGTGCACCTAAAAATCTTAATTGTATGTTTTGTAAATTTTGTCTCAATTAGAAACTCATGAAACATGAGAATAAAAACTTCTCAAAGATATTGACACAAATTTACATTTCTGGTATGATGATACCATTTCTTTTTGGTATCATTTTGTCTTATTTTGTTTAATTATCTCCCAGGCAGGAAAGTGTGGTTCCCTCTTATAACATGCATGCATCCTGTATGTAGTAACCACCATGGTGTAAATCTTCCTTGTGCACAGCAGAGCTTCTCACTCTCTAGGAACTGGGGAGCAGTTCCTGAGCACCTTCTCTTGCTATTGAGTCCTTCCCCTTTTCTGAATTTCATGGGCTTACTTCAGTTTTCATAATCTTTAGTAAACAGAATGACTGGTGCCAGCTAATGACTCCAGAAATCTGTTTTCACATGAGTCAAAATACTCACTTGGCTTCTTTAGGTAATAAATATGTCAGGGAATAAATTGATGAATAGACTGAAGGATGAAAGGATTGTAGGCCAAGAGGTTTGCAACAAAACCAGTATAATGTGCTCTAATTGCTATTGGTGTTGTTGTAGATGTTGTTGTTCTTTTTGGTTTGTAGTTGTTGTTTTTATTATATATGTCTGGATTTTGCCTGCATGTGTGCCTGTGTACCACTCGTATGCTTGGTTCCCACAGAGGCTGAAAGAGTCTGTTGAATCTTCTAAAATTGGAATGTACAGTCAATTGTGAGCAATCATATGGGTTTTGGAAATCAAACCTGGGTCTCTGGAAGAACAGCCAGTGTTCTTCAACCCCAAACCATCTCTCCAGACCCTATCAGCTGCTAACTATAAAATCAAGTGACAGCTATACTTTTTTAACTGAAAAAAAAAAAAACAAAAAACTTCAACTTCATCTTTTACATCTCATGACACATTTTGAGGAAAAATAGGATATCTGTCAAGATCCTCCCAAAACTACATGATGATATCATCTGACAAATGAAGATCAGAATTACCACAATAGGAAAAAGAGTTATGAAAGAGACACACCTACTGTTAACTTAGAACCAGTGACCATAGTATCCGTGTATTACCCAGTACCCACCCTGGAGATCCAGCTCAACCTAGGCAGAGTCTAAAGCACAGATAAACTCTTTGGGTCTTACAGAATCTTAGCTCAATTTCTCTCAGTTTTTCAACTGTTATTGTTATGTGGGAAGGGAGTGTTTAAATTAATTAATTAAGTTATTTAACCTGTATTTATATTATTGTTAATTGATTTGCTGCTGTTAATCTTTAAGCAAACATTATAAATGAGCACACAGAGGCCACATGGATTTTCACAAGCCTCGGCCTGAATTGGGCAATCCTAGCCCATCTAAGCTAGCTCTTAATTCTACTACCCAAATATGACCCCACATACACATACGTCCCCTTGGACTGCCATTCTCCAGTATATGCCGATGTCCCTGCCCATGTGGAATGAGATTCCTTTTTCTAACCCATGGTGTGTGGCTCCTTCTACCTGCTGCTCCTGGCTGGAATGCCTTAATCCTCTGTCTAAAGAGCAGGCTTCTTGTTCTAATCCCAGGAAGTCCCACCTTTCTCTGACTTTGCCCAATCTCAGGCCTCAGCATTTTATTTAACCAATCAGAGTCAATGTAAGTAACAGACAGCAAGCAGGACCAATTAATTAACATTTAGAATGCTTAACACTACACCATCAGACTTCTTTCTAAATTGCAGAAGTAAAATAAATAACACTTTGTTCTGGGTCATCTTGATACTGTTTTGGGAGCACCCTAATTACCTTTCCCATTCAGAGGCATGTCACCTAAACTAGATTTCATAGCATCTAAGACACTGCAAGGTAAGACAATTCCAACACTTCCATTCACATTTGAAGTGGAACCGTTTTAATTATCCAATATGTATTTATTAATAACTATAAATTCTTACAGCAAATATAAACACTTACCGAACTACTAACCCTAAGAATGACGACAAGTCATATTACCTAACCACTAAACATATTGATAACTATAACAACTATTTTTATAACCTTTTAGAAGGGTACAGTCTTTGGGGTAGATCCTTTAAAGCACCTAGTTAACAGTCTTTCTTCAGGAATATCTCAGACGAAGGTCCTTTAGGGTAAATTGGCTATGGTGGCTTCCCCTTAAATAAGGCTTGAGGCATTCTTCCCTCTGGGAGACCTCAGCTTGTCATCTATAAGCCAACTTAGTCAGTTTGTGAGACCTGGCCTTCAGGCCACCAGCACTTTCTCCATCAGATGGTATGA
This sequence comes from Lophiomys imhausi, assembly GCA_907164525.1. NCBI lineage: Eukaryota > Metazoa > Chordata > Mammalia > Rodentia > Muridae > Lophiomys > Lophiomys imhausi. The sequence goes on from CAJQZJ010033049.1 coordinate 3,999,025, forward strand.
ACTACTCGCTTCTAGCATGAAGCGAGTAATTCTAGCTCTCTAGCATAGGAGCTCTCTAGCATGGGACCCTGGGCCCCATCCACTTGTCCTTAAATAGGGTCTCTCCTTGTTCCACCTGACTTCCCCTAATCTGAGCTCTGCCTACTTAGCAGCTGAAAACAATGCCAGGCCATAAACCTTGTTTTTAATCTATAGAGTCTCTCCTCATTTCACGTTACTTCATCTTTGTTTTTAGTCAATAAGCTGATAAACTAATTGCCCACAGCCAAGTTGATGTTCATGCCCTGGATTAAGAGACTGTCGCTAAAACCCTTAGATATTTACTAAATCTAATTTATATTAATCTAACTCCCTTATACACATTTCTACAGTATTCTTTGTTCAGAGGAACCAAGTGCAGACCAGCACTATCCTTCACATACTTTCAAGCTCCATATCTCAAAATAGATCCTATGTTCTTAAAAAAAAATCCAAGAGTTTCAGACCTGGCTTAATGATCTTAGACAAGCAACTCAGCCTTATTGAACTTTAATTTCTTATATAATGCCTATGTAAAATATGTGGATGTCAGAGTTTATGTCATAAAAATTTAACAAAGATTAGTTGATTATAAAGGAATTTAGCCTAATTAGATGGGATGAACCAGACTGGACAGTAATATTTGAAGATGTGAGGCCAGGCCATATTAGACTAAGGAGTATGTGTTTGACCCTATTCACTTCAATGATTCACTCAATCCAAGTTCTTTAGCATCATAAGATATTATGACTACTGTGCATGAAATGGATTATACTGGTAGCTATAAGTGGGATGCAGCTAGTGCTGTGTTACTTTTCCTGAGGACATTTGAACAAATGTCTGTTTACCTCAGATAGGTTGCCAATGACAGATCAAAGAAATTATTCCATATAAGCCCAACTCACTTTCAGGAGCACAAATAAGGTTTTTTTCTTACAGGGGTGAAAGTGGCTCAAAGGCAGCCACATCACCAAAAATCTTTACCTGTTGTAGGTAACAGCCTCATAAAAAGTGCCTTACGGACTTCCACTTTCTTCTTCTTCTTCTTCTTCTTCTTCTTCTATTTTTTATTTCTTCAAGTTACATCTCATTCACAATACCCACCCTACTCCCTCCACTGGTCCCATCCTCCCACTCTCTTCCCCCTGAACCCCCCATCCATTTCCTTTTTTTTAAGTTTAAGGTATATCTTCCCCCCCTCAACAGTTCCCCCTTTCAGTTCAACAAATGGCTCTTTCTCTTATAACAACAAATACAATAGAAAACAACAGAAATAATTAGAAATAATTATGGGAATTATATGGCTTAGCATACATTCCCAATGTCCAGTCCATACATATTTGGCGACTGACTTTAGCATTCCCGTAACTTTCTATGTCATATGTGTTCTAGCATCTTCCAAGACCAGTATGGGAGAAACTCAGGATGGAGAGGTAGCTAGAATGCCAGGTGAGGACCCTGTGACCCACCCCTTCTACTAAGGAACACTGATAGATCTCTGGCCATAATTCTACTATTGATGCATTATTTTGGGTTTTTTTTAATTGAAATAACTACAGAACAAAGGTTATCTCCACTAATGTCAGGCCTACTCCCAGAGGACATCACTTCACTCCAACATTGCACCAGTTATCTATGTTCTTGTACCCTTGCCAACCCCCTCATCTGTAGTGATGTTCCCTGAGCCTTTCAGGGGTGATATGTACTTGATCATTTTGGGAGGATTGGGCTTCCTTTCTTTGATAACAATCACTTATTTTTGGCTGTTTAGCTAGTTATGAGTCTCTGCCAATAACCAACACCTGTTGTAGGAAGGTTCCCTCCACAATCAAGGTTTGACAAAAGCAGTAATCATGGGTATAAACACAAATGTTTAAAAGAAATTTGACAACACATATATCATACCCAGTGAGCCTCCAGGACCAGCTAGTCTCTCTTCTAGCTTCTAAGCCTGGTCTGGAGCCAGAGGGAGGTGGATCTGTGATCTCATTTGCTTGCCCATTGCTGCAAAACTCTCCAGAGTCTGAGAGGATGGGCTGTTGTTTGCTGATCAGTCACATCTGGCTGCTGAGGGAAAGCCCTGGACTTGGAAACAATTTCCACTCCAGTATACTTTCTTGCAGGAGAGAAATGTTCAACATATAATCTCCAGCATGAATAATTGTTCATCCCCAAGAGAAAGTTATTATTTTTCTCTTTTTTGGTAATAAAATATTTTTTTCCAACATTCATTAATTTCTTCAAGTTACATCTCCATCACAGCACCCTATCTCCTGCCCTCCTGGTCCTACCCTTTTACCCTCTTCCCTCTCTCCCTCCTATCCTCTTTTTTTTAAATTTAAGGTGTATCTTTCCCCCCAAACATTTCACCCTTTTAGTCCAATAAAAGGCTTTTTCTTATAACAATAAATACAATACAAAACAATAAGAACATTTAGGCAGCAATTATGAAAATTATAAGGTATAACATACATTCCCAATGTCTAGTCTATATGTATTTGGCAACTAATAATAATATTCTATTATCTATCTATCTTGATGAGTTTAAAGTTCTATACCTAACTCAGGTCCCATCCTAACTTGCACTACCAACTTAAAAACATCTTCTTAGATCTAGAACATCCTTTTAATTCCTAAACAACTTAAAACTTAACTGTGAGACTGTAACTATCTAGTCTTCAACCACATCTTGGAAGCAGCTAAGTTGACAGCGTAGCTCTGCCAAGACAGGAAGGGAAAGTCCTTCATAATTCCTGCTTTACAATTAATGACTGTCAGAGATATTGGGCTAAAAGGCAGAAAATAGATGCTCCAATGTTACTGAGAGATATTGGAGACTGTCCAGGCAGCCAGGTGTCTGTCATTTCTTGGTTTTGGACTCTGCTTGCTCTGCATTTCCTGTTTATTCAGAAATAGTTAATATTTTTCAATTACACAATTCCATGCCTATATGTATCTATAGCTGTCTATTGTCCCTCACTGCAATGAAACGTGGCACACTGAACTTCAGCATACACCAAACCCCTGTGCAGTCTGTACAGCACCAAGGGGCTAACATTTCTACTATTCATTGTCCAGCTACAGCTGCTCTGCATGACCCTTACATCTAGGCAGCCTTGAATGCCTCATTAAGGAGTTGAGTGGGGAGCTTCCCTCTCTCACAGGACCTCCTTCCTCCATAGCTGCAGGTGCAGTGGGCATCGCCCACACTTCCTCCATGCTTTCTGTGAACTTCCACTCAGGCTTCACAGGCTTCCAGAGGCTCACTGGAAAAAGTGTTTGACTTTTTGTCACTTTTTATCCTGCTAGCAAATTCAGGATCAACAGACATCTCACCGCGTTTGCCTTTGATTGATCCTGACAGTCTCTTAAGCTGCTTTCCCTTCTCCTTCTCTCAATTGCTTTAGCACTTTACAACCCTGATTTACATGGCATTTGAAGTCACTCAGATCTGCCAAAGTAATCCTTGAGTCCCTAAGGATTATGCTCCACCATAGGGCTCACTAAAGCCACTGAAGTCTCTTAATATGTAGACTCTATTGGGCTAACTACTTTCTTTTGCATCCCCACTTGACTGAAAATAGTTTTTTCCCCCTCATATAATATATCTGGATTACAGTTTTCCCTCCCTCTACTTCTCCCAGTTCTTCCTCACTTCCCCTCCCATCCAGATCCACCCCATCTCCTTTCTGTCTCTCATTAGAAAGCAAAGAGCCTTCTAAGGGTTAATCATAAAATATAATAAGACAAACCAAAAATTAACACATAGGAATAGGATAAAACAGATAGAAGGAAAAGTACTCAAGAAAAGGCACAAGAAACATATAGACACAGAAACCCACTTGTTCACACACTCAAGAATTCTATAAGTACACTAAACTGGAAGCTGTAATATACGTGCATTGACCTGTTGGAGAGAGGGGGCTGGATAGAGAGAGAAAGCCATGACACAACATTATGAGATGAGGAACTTATCTCTAAAGATTCCATTGAGTTCATTTTCTGTGATTCATTTAGTGTGGTCTCATGGGGCGGTATTAAGCATTCTAAATGTTAATTGGTCCTGTTTGCTGTTTGTTACTTAATTGGCTCTGATTGGTTAAATAAATGCTGAGGCCTGAAGATTGGGCAAAGACAGAGGTAGGCAGGACTAAGGTTTGCAGGCTTTTAGAGAGATACAGAGCATCTTGGGAAGAAGAAGGTCACCCGAGAAGCCAGGAGTAAACAAGGAAGACACGCCATGGGGTAGATTAAAGAAGATCCTTCCACATGGCCTAGAACATCGGCTTAGCATGGAAAATAATAGTCCAAAGGGACGTATGTATATATGGGGTCATATTTGGGTATTAGAATTATTAGCTAGCTTAGCACAACCCAGGCCTAGGCTTGTAAAGATCTACCAGGTGTCTGTGTATATTCATTCATAATGGCAGGTTAAGGATTTACACTGCCAAAACAATTAAAGATAATATAAATATTGGTTAAATACTTTAATTAGTTATATTTTTTCTACAGTTGTCCATATAGCCTGGCCTTAAGAGTATTTTGTTTCCCAGTGAAACTCCCTTAGAGAAACCAAACTTTCATTTGGAAGAAGCTATCAATTGGAGATAGCTTATGGGTTATGGATACAGGCATGTGTCCACTTCTCCTTTTCAACTCTAGGATACCATCGAACACAGACCTGTGTAGGACCTGTACATGCTGTCTCAGTCTCTGTGAGTTAATATATATGTTGATACTGTTTATGTAGAGCAGAAATAGGCCATATTTCTTTGGTGTCTTCCATCCCCTCTGGCTCTTACACTCTTGTCTCCTCTTTTATGGGTTTCCATGAGCCCTAAGGAGACAGATTTGATGGTGATATCACATTTAGAGCTAAGTGTTTCAAGGCCTCTCTACTCTCTGCATAATGTCAGTCTGTGGATCTTTGCATTTGTTCCCATCTGCTGCAGAGGGGAACTTCTCTGATGATGGCTGAACAAGACACTGATCTCTGAGTATAGCACAATGTCATTAGAAGTCATTTTATTGCTGTGTTCTTTTAACAGAACACTAGAACTTGGTTTTACTCTGGGTCCCTGGACTATCTAATCTCAGGTTCTTGGCAACCTAAGCAGTGTTGTGTATGGGTTCCATATTGAGGAGTGGGCCGCAAGTCATTTTTATTTGGCCTGGTAGGTTGGGCATCATATATTGTCTCTCATGCTGAGCAATGTCTACCGTCCTCTCAGCAATCTCAGTCTTTCCTCCAATTCTTTTTACTCCTTCAAATTCATGGAGATATCAGCTGGTGATGATCCATATCTAATGGTTCATTGAGCGAGTCTACCAGGCACTGTTTTCTCTTGCATTGTCTTAGGTTGTGTGGCTTCTGTCTCAAGGAGTGAAGAGTAGTTATTAAGTTTCTCTCCTTCTATGATACTCAGACTGATCCCATTCAACCTCATTTTTCCTAGTCTTAGGAACCAAGCTGAGAGAGAGGCTCTTCCACTTCTCACTTTAAAATCCTTCCCAGTTCAAGGGGTTCAGAAGGCAAATACATCGTGGTTTGCTGCACTGAGGCATTATTAAAGGTCCCAGAAGCACACTTTATCTTCTTCTGCATTAAAGGTGAGACCTGAGGATTATGTCCCATAATTTCAGTGTCATTCTCTTCCTCTACACTATTGTGGCCTTTCTCATAGGTTTCAAATGTTCATATAATGAGAGGGGATCTTTAATGCAGATATAATTAGTACTCTTTCTTCCTGCCCCCAAGTCATAAGAAATTACGAGCCAGCACCTGCATCTCACCCTCTCTTTTATCAGAAGATGACATGAAAATGCTACCTGTATGCCCCTATTCATACAAGCAAGTTCTCTCTGTACAATGGACTTGATTTCAGCTGCATGTCTTGCAACAACTCCAGTGACTTCCCAAAAATTTGATCCCATATAAACCCATTTTAGTAATTAAGATGTATTCTTTAGTCCTTCAACCATTCTCAATGTGTCTCTATACTTAGGCAGAAGGCATTTTCATCAGGGAGATGTAGCACTCCACACCACATGGAATAAATGTCTCACCTTTTAATTCCTACCTTTTCCCATAAATGTCCCACCTTCAGATGGCTTGACCCACAGAAATTATGGTTCTGTCAGGATTTCCCCCATCAACCTTTACTCCTCAGTAATTCAGTCTTAGCTGTGTATTTTACCACTTACTACTCATGGCAGGAGTCACATAATGTTCCTTGTAAACTTATCTCTGATTCTGTAAATCTTTATGTTTGGTATCAGTTTGGTTACTTTTCCTGGGGAGATATTAACAGACACCTATTCATTCCACAAAAAATACCATTGACAGACCACAGAAACCATTCTACCCAATACCCGCTTAATGAATCAATGATTTTGTTTTCTTTGCTAGATTACTTGCATTATTGTGGATGACCCATTAACCACTCTATTATGAAGAAGTCCTATTCCACCACTGGTGATGACTTCATAGAACCTGCCTTCTGTTAGCCAACCTATTTCCTAATTGTTCTAGCACTGTAGTGAGAATCACATAATTTTGATTTATTAAAAAAGAAAGAGCAGAATGTTATGGGAATGTATTTTTGTTTTAATCCCAGGTGTGGGGATTTAAGGTTGGTTCACAGAGGTGACTATGATTTGTCTCATGCTCTAGTAAGAGCATGTTTTGGCAGCTGCAGATAATTTTTGCAAGTGTGTGACATTGGGAATTCTGGGAACTTTTCAGAGGATATATAAATGCTAGGGTTCCAAGAGGTGGGATTGTTTTTGTTGGTAATTGTATCCTGTTGGGTGATGTTTGTCAAGTAGTCAAGTACACAAAGAAATGAGAAGAAAAAATTAGATATCTGATGGGGAAGATCAAACTTGCCCAAAGGAACTCGACACCCCTAATCAGCAGGAAGTAGTCTAATGTTTACTTTGTCTCTTTTCCCCCTATTGTTTTTTATTCTCCTGTCTGGTGTTATGAAGTTAAGAAGGGTGGCAAAGGATGGAAGAGAGTAAGGGACCCACAAAGTGGCAAATGGCAAGTACAAATGACACCCAACATGGAGTTAGGCAAACTAGGAAATCTGATTTCAAATGCCATAGAGAAAATGGCAGGGGAAGAAGGAATAGATATTCTTTTTCAAGATGCCAGCAAAGAAAAACAAAAACAAAAAAACAAACAAAAAAAAAACTATTGTGACTGCTCCTACTGGGTTATTCCATGCTTTGCTCCCAGGGTGAATTTTCTGTTTTTTTTTTTTTCCTTCTTCCTGTATTCTGTCTCAAAAATGGTTGGGACAATGGCTGAACAGTTTGAAAAATTGTGGGTGGAAATGGAAGGACCTGAGAAACAATGGCAAAAATGGGAAAACAAACATGGTCTCTCTGCTTTCTCTTTTCTGAAAAGGTTTTTGTGGGTGGAGTTGGAAGCATTTGACAAGTGAGAAGCACCAAAAAAAGGGAGAAATAAAAGACTTAAACTCAATGACTGAGCAAGCAAGTAGGGGTTTCCACTAAGAGGAAGGGCGAGGGGAACATGGCTGGAGGCAGATCACAGTCCCACCTGGTGCTATGCAGTTTTGGTTTCCAGTCTCCTCAGACCCTGGGTGGGGCAAGGAGCTGGGTGAATGGCCAGTAATAGGAAGAGGCCATGCAGAATGGTAGGGTGAGAGAAATGATGAAATAGCTTGATTTAAGAGAAAGAGTTAATCTTAAACCAACTGTTCTGCTGCTGCTAGAGTGGGAGGAGGGGTGGCCTGGGATTACAAGATCATCACCATCAGCTTTCCCAGTAGTCGTACAGCATATTCCTGATAACAGAGTAGAACAAGGTTATGGTGAGATAGGATGGAGTTCTATAGAAATGATAGATCTAAGGTGTTTTAAAAGAGGCTGTGGTTTCTTGTGGGATAAATTCACTTTTTGTGAAACAAATTCTAAATAACTGGGTTACTCAAAATAGAATTATTTCCCAAGACTGAAAGAGATTGTTAATAGCTGTACTAGAAGCTGGTCCACAATTAAAATGGTTACCATGGTGGAAGGAAGAAGCTGTGAATATTGAACAGTGAAATAGAGCAAGTGGAATGAATATAGTAAAAGATTATTTCCTGGGAAAAAAGAAGTAGTCTGATATACAAGAAGAGATTCAATTTGATGATGCCACTATAGAGCAATGTTGCTTAGCAGCTTTAAGACCTTGGTACAAAGTTGAGGAGCCTGGCAAAAGGTTCACCTAATTTACAAATATTATACAAGACTCTGGAGAAGTCTCCATTGATTTTTTACGAATATTAATCTCAACTGTGACCAAAGACATATCAGACCCTGATGCAAAATAGGTGTTGATAGAGACCTTGGCATATGAAAATATGAATGGAAAAGGGAAACGACCAATATTGGTTCTCACATGTACCATGCTAACATCACAGGTCAAGCTGTAGCTAGAGGTCTCCTATATCAAAATGCTTGGTGCTTTAATTGCAGGAAGTTCGTTCATTTGCAAAGAAACTATGACCAAGCTGCTAATGGTCTCAGCTCTCAAAATGCCCTGCGCATTAACAGTGAGAAGTATGGTACTTTGTGGTGGAAAAGGGAATAGGCTGTTTCTAACAATGAGTTTTCTAAATATAAGCTGAAAAGAAGGCCTAAGCTTCCAGGGATATGCAGGCTATGTGGTAAGGGCTGCTATTGGACCATTGAGTGGAGGTACAAGAGACTCCACAGCAAAAAGTACAAGCCATTTCAGACAAGAGGTGCTGAGAGTCACAAGGTTATATAAAAATACTGTGGCATTAAATCTACTTATATACTATAAATATGTGTTAACATCAGAATGGAAGCCTGGAAAAGTGTTGCATTGAGTGTGTGAATTTGTCTACATTTCTACAGGAAATGAAAAGTTGTGGATACCATCAAAACTGATAATGATTAGAAATGAGCAGGAGAGGTCTCCTGAAAACTTTGGCCACTGATCCAAAAGCACGTATTTCACGGAAAATGTCTCTGTTTATAATTTCTCACTACACATAGCACAATTAATGGCTTAAAACAGAAATAGAGAAATGTAATGAGAACTGAAATTTTGATTTCTTTAAAAAACAGAAATGTTATGAGAATATATTTTAGTTCTAATCCCAGGTGTGGGGATAAGAAGCTTCTTCACAGCAGGTGACTTTGCCTTGTGCTCTAGCAGGGATGTGATTTTGCCAGCTGCAGATAGTTCCTGCAAGTGTGTGACATTTGAAATTCTGGGAACTTTTCAGAGGATATATAAATGCTAGGGCCCCAAGAGGCAGGGGGTGGGGGTTGTTGTTGTTGACTGGTTAGTGACTGGATGTTGTTAGTCATGTAGTCATACACAAAGAACTGAGAAGAATAAATTAGATATGCTGACAGTGAAGATCAAACTTGCCCCAAGGAACTTGATGGACCTAATCAACAGGAAGTAGATAACTTCATCCACTTTCTGTTTTATCCTTTTTTCTCTTTTGTGTTAGGGAGCTAATAATGGTGGAAAACGATAGAAGAGAGAAAAAGGAACCCACAAAGTAACAAACAACAGCTACATAGCACCTCTAAAAATCACATGTGATGCTTAGGATCTCAGGGGAATGCTTAGGATGCTTAGGATGCTTAGAATCTCTGAACTTCTCCTTCTACTAATGAGGGTCAATAGTTCAATTTCTGTTAACATAGCCCAAGCTACTGCTGTATTATTCTGCTTATTTCATTGCCATAGCTACAGGGCCAAGGTTATCTCCCCTTTGTGATGGTGATGGAATACAATCATTAAGGCCCCTGGCTAGAGGAGACAGTTTTACTGCATCAGCTATCATATCAGATCTACTATATGGTTTATAGTGGTGTCTGTTCCAGACCACAGAAAGATTGTGGGCATCTCTGTGCTTCTATAAATCTACCAACTGCCCTCAAAGAATCTCTAAAGAAGGAGGTTACTGTGCATATGGTGTTCTCCTCTGTCTTAGCAAAGAGTCCTCCTGGCATTCCTACTATGCTAATAACTACAATTTTGCTTGTATTGTTTTTCTATCTTACTCTCATAGGTCTGCACAGCTCAGTTTTCTTTCTTTCTTTCTTTCTTTCTTTCTTTTTTTTTTTTTTTGGTTTTTCAAGACAGGGTTTCTCTGTGTATCCTTGGACTCACTTTGTAGACCAGGTTTAGCTTTCTTTCATTAGTCCTTCCATTGCTGTGACCAACACCTGACATTAAGGGTGGAGATTATTTTAATTAATCTTCACAGCATACAATCCATCATGGTGAGAAATGTATGACAGCAGGAAAGGTTCATTGTAGTGGCTATGGGCGTGTGTGCTCACATGCCAGTAGATCTGGAAGCAGAGAAAAGGGTGCTTCTTTCCTCTTTCATTAATACTCTCTAAAATTCTCACAGACACACCTAGGTGATTCCAAGGGTCAATTTTACAATGCAGATTAAGCATTCTAGCCTCCATAACAGAGTGAGAAAGTCCTTATAAAGGAATATAAAGAAATATTGGAGTTCTTGCACACTTATGTGGGGTGAGCAAGAGGTCAAGGACATGTGGCTGAGCACTCAGAGTGTGGTGGAGTCCCTGGGAGTGTGAGAGTCCTGGGAGTTTATATCCTTGTGGGAAGACCAGGAGTTAGACAGATCAGGTTAATTTTTCAATATTAGAATAACTCTGGGCATAAAGGCTGAGTGAGTTAGCCCTGCACATCTCCCTGGTTCTGTTTCTCTGAAGAACTATGAAGACTACAATCCCAGATACTTTTGTTCTAGGAATTAGGCTCACATAAGAATGTTTTTTCTGTCACATGATCAGATGTCTCGGCATAAAATGATGGCAGGGTTTTGCTGTTGTAGTTTTGAAAAAATGTAAAAGATTGTATATGTTTTTGACTTTGGGCAAATTGACTTTTTCTGAGTCTCTAACACAGTGGTGGGACTGTAGATGTTTTCCTCACGGAGGAAGCCCTGAGACTTCTGCTTGTACAAACCAGAAATGGTAAGCTTAAGAGACAGAAAGATCAAGTGAATCAGAGAGCTAGATGAATGGTTTTCAATGAGACTCCATGTGGACTGTACAAGTATGCTGTACTCTCATATTATGGTCTTCATTTTACATTTTTATAATAATCAAATTCTATGTTCTTAGATACTACCTACCCCATTCTCCCTCTAAAACAAACCCCACAATAATTCTCTGGAGATTCTTTTCTTGCAACTATAAAATGATATTGTACGGAAATTAGCTGGAGTAGGTAAAAACAAGGAGGCTTGAGTCTTGAGTGAGTCTGAGATTTGACTTACTACCTCAAGATCAAGATTTTTCTTGTAAAAAAAAAAGATGATAGCGTGGCTTAGTTTAGGTATTAAAGCTCTTTCACATCCTCATTAATTCTTTCATTGATCCATTTACTCATCTATTTTACAAATGTGTTTGAAAATATTTGATATTACTGAAAGCATAATGAGTTAGCTTATTAATGCTAGATACACTGTGCAGGTGGAGATATATTATGAACACACACACACACACACACACACACACACACACACAAATTCATGCACATATGTCCCCCTGAAAGGCTCAGGGAATGCCACTACAGAAGAGTAGGGTGAAAAGGGTACAAGGAACATAGACAACTTAAACTGCTTCCTCTTCTCCCTCTCTTCTGTGTGTGTGTGTGTGTGTGTGTGTGAGTGTGTGTGTGTGTGTGAGTGTGTGTGTGTGTCCCACCTTTATGAAACTCATAGTCTATCAGGAGAGATGGACAGTTTGTTTTCAGTCCTGAGAAAGAATTCAGAGCTTAAGTGGCACTAGGTAAGTGTTCTATCATTGAACTGCAACACCAGCTTAAATGGACAATTTAAGCAATTGTGCATAAGTAAAATACAGTGGATGATCATTTTAAAAGCCTTTTTTAGAAGATAAGTTGAGCCAAAAAGCCCATTTGCATACAGTACACTTGGCCTGCAAATGCCATAGAAGAATATTCCAATATTCTCTGAATAGGTATGCAATAAAGAGACAATATGGTGGATTGGCAAGTTGCCTCAACATGTTAGTAACCAAGCCTGAGAATTTGAGTTTGAAATTCCTCAGATTCACATGGTGGAAGGAGGAAACTCATTCCTGCAAATTGTCCTCCAACTTCCACATGCACATCATAGCATTTGTGCACATACTTGTACATACAGATGCATACCACACAGATGATGGAAAAATTAAAAATAAACAACAATATGGTGGGTTTAAGGAAACAAAATGATTTTTGTGTGGCTGGAGTCATGAACAACAGCATAATTTGAGACTGGAGAAGGAAGAAGGAGCTGGCTTATCAGCTGTCTTGTAGGACTTATTAGGGTTCTGTAATATGCAGGCCTCTATTGTAGTTAAGTCTAACCTTTCTAACCATATGCGTTGTTTTTATTCTGAAGACAGCAGGAATGTAAGCTTATCCATTACCAGAACCCAGTGCCTTCCACACTCTCAATTACTTCCAAATTTCTCTGGTGACCATGATGTCAAGGCTTGGCCCAGCTCTCCAGGAAAAAGGCAGAAACACACACCTTCCAGCCTGTACTCAGAACATGTCTTCTTGCCTTCTGAGAGAATTGCTGCCTGAGACATCTAATTTTACAGATCATGGTTTTGGAGAAAAATATGTCACCCCAGAAGTGAATAAGAAATTATTCACTTTTGGAAAGATAGAAATGTGAAGACAGATTGATCAGGCCCCAAGCTAGATCCCTAGGCAGCTCCCTGGGAGAGCCAGGAACCCCAGCACCCTCTGCTCCCAGACCATCCCAGGGTGTGCAGATTTAGGATTTGAAAGATGCTGTTCTCTGAGCTCTAGCTCACTTCAGAGCCATTTATCATGCTCCCACTTCTCCTTCATCCCTGAAGAGAACTCTTACACATCCCCTATCTTAAGTATGGCTCCCAAGGTCTCGTTTCTTGAAACCCACAGGTGACTCAGAAGACCATATGTACCCTGTGCTTTCAGAGCATATTTTAACACAATGTTATCAAATTACCAATAATGCCATTTGGAACTATGGTATGCATTTGTTTAGTTTTATACCTACTCTGGTATCTGTTAACTATTCAATAATTAGTAATTCTTTTTTCTTTAGATGAATAGATAGGTGAGAAAATTAGTGGATGGATCCTTGGGCTTGAAGACTCTCCTAGTTACACCTTTGGCCTCAAATCATTCTGGCATTTTAAGGAACTACTATCCAGAATAATAAGATGTCAGGACTAGAAGAAATTGAGCTATTGATAAGCCAATGATTAGGTAGACTGGCACCAGGAATGCTTCTTTATGGATCTGTATGAGTAGAAGTGGGGGTGTATGTACAGCTTAAATATGCACAGGTAATACTAGTTCGATTAGAGAGATAATGGAGAAGTCTCAGAGCTTTTCTGGAGGATGAGTATAACTTGAAATCTGTAGAATTATTGCAGCTTATGTACTTCCAAAGAGGAGCTAAGAGATGGGAAGTTCTGAGGTGGTGTGTCCTCCCATTGGAAGGTTTTATTGATGTATGTATATGATATGTGAAGTTGTTAGTGTAGGTGTGTGTCCATATGTGTGTAGATGCATGTACTGTGTGTGTGTGTGTGTGTGTGTGTGTGTGTGTGTGTGTGTGTGTGCACTTGAATGTGTGTGTGTGTAAAGGCCAGAAGTAAAAGTTGGGTACCTTTCCTTGCTTTTTCTCCACCTTCTTTTTTTTTTTTGAGACAAGTTTTCTCATTGTACCTGAATTTCATCAATTTGGCTAAACTGCCTAGCCAATGATCTTCAGGGATCCTCCTGTTTTAACTCATTTTTCCTTTCTGAAAGGTTAAAGCCAAGGAACATCTTGCCTGGGCCTTTATGTTGATATTGGGGATCCAAACTCAGGTCCTCATGCCTGGCATCTCCATCATGCTCTTGACACCTTCTAACAGCATTGTCAAATGCACTAACAAGTGACCTTGCTTGGCCACCTTCCCTGATGGAGAAAGCCTTGTAATCCAGAGCAACTTAGTGGTCTAAGATGTAACACTCTGTTTCACTGTGCAGTGTAGAGTGTTGGACCCTTTTAAGGATGCCATGCTCTCTAAGTGCGGGTTCACCTGTCTTCCAATTGTAATAACCAAAATTGTCTTCAGACAATGGCCAATTTCCAAGGGAACAGAAAGTAAAGCCACGCCTGGTTCAGAACCAGTGACATAGAACCATCCTAGCAGGATGTGGGTATCAGTAGAGTGCAAGCTATTGATTTTGTTTATGATCCATTTTCTTTTCTTGTCAAAGTAAAATAGCACAAACCAAAATATAATCTGCCAGTCATCCTATTTTTGGAACAGTTTTATTCATCCCTCTAGAACATTGAGACCCGTAGGCATTTTCTAAACACAGGGGATAGACTCCCTCTAGTTATGGATTTCCAAAGAAAATAGTAACTCTCTGGTGATACCACCAATTGTCTGGTTAGGGTTCATCTAAGATAGGTCTAATAATACAGAAGAAAATAGGCCAACTTTGAGATTTCTGAAAATACTGTCTGAGCCCATGGATTAAGCTAGTCTCAAAGTCAAATTATCTGGAAAAAAGTTAGCATCCTTACCAGTTACAACCAGAGAAAAAGTATGAGGTGCCCTTTTTTATCATTGTTTTTCAATTCCCAGCTGTTCCTTAGAGTAAAGGAAAGGTGGTTTTCTTCTTTCTCTCACAGTGTAACTTTGCTGGTTTTTCAAGATATTAAAACAGATATGTTTGCTGAGGTCTGAGCTCCCTAACCTCTGAACTTGCTCACCCAGTCTTCATTTTCTATGAAAGGAAGCCCATGTTAAGCATAGTGCTAGCCAGGCCTCTGTTCTGTTAACAATCCTTGATAGCTTTGATTGCCTACAGAATATGTCCCTGTGCTGGAGTCTGGCATATAAAATATTCATAATCTGGCCTCAAATGACCCCTGAAGCAGGGGTGTTTGGAGCTATATCCTGTGGGTCCCCTAGGACAGCACTGAAGCTATGGGCACTGCCCAGGGCTAGGTACAGTACAAGCCTGGAATGAATCTTTATTGACTATTCAAACAAAACAGAAGGACTTCCTGCCATGTGTCTGCTGTCTGTGAGGAAGAGACCATTCTGGGTAGGTTCTCAGTTTTCTGCCTTTTCTGAATGTTTTTCCCCATGACAAAATGACTAGAAGCAGAGCTGTAATAATCACTGAAATTCTGCCTCCATTTAGCTGAAGGAGGACCCTCAGTACAGTCTTCTTCCAGAAAAAGCCATCACATGTCCAGCCTCAGATGCACAAAGCCAGAAGGACCCAGAACAGCATTTACCAGCCCATATCTCTATTCCCCAAGCACCATATGGAAATCTTACTTGAAGTCCTTTCTTACCACTGAATACTGATTCTTTGATGATTTCTTTTTCTTTCTTTCTTTCTTTCTTTCTTTCTTTCTTTCTTTCTTTCTTTCTTTCTTTTTTCTGTCTAGGGCCTTAGATTTGCCATTTCCAGTGGAAGCATACTTAACTTGTTGTTGCTTCTACCCAGCATCTAGATTAGAATATTGTGACGCTGGAAAAACAAGAACTACAAAGGTTTAAAGAATTTACTCTGGAAACAGTAAAAGACAATCCACGTTGGGATTTTATTTTATCATCATTTCTGGCTCATGAACAAACACTTTGAAAAGCAGCCAGAATTGAATTCAAGTCCTAATCCACGAACTTACCGAGTGTGTTGTAGTCTTAACAGTGACTACAGTGGTGGCGCTAGTAGCAGATGCTCTGGACAGTGACTGCAGGAGAAGCAGTAGCAAAAGTGGGAGTGGCAGTCGCCAGGGCTGTGGCAACCCTAGACACGGCATGGATGATACCCAAAGCAGGATCCATCAATTGCAAGGCATTTCACACACAGCAATGTATTTTTGTTCTCTATAGCCGTGGGGCAGCATTTCCTGTTTTCTCTCCTTCTCTGTAATGTCACCAGTGCCAGATATGGCACCTGAAATATGGAGTGTGTACAGTTTACATTCTTGAAAAAGATGAATGAGTCCATGAAGTGGGTATTATTATTAATATATAACAAATGTGATCATTGAGGATTCGGGAGTTTAAATGAGAAAAAAAATCACGGTGCCTAGATTTTGTATTCTTTGTAATTATATGTTAAAACAATAAACATCTGTAAAATGTCCACAATGGAAATAGTCTGAAAGATCAGGGTAGGTAAGCCATTCGTAATTCCTGCTTTACAATTAATGTCTGTCAGAAATACTGGGTCAAGAGGGTGAAGATAGACGCTCCAATGTTATACAGAGAAATTAGGGACTGTCAATGCAGCCAATTGTCTGTCATTCCTTAGTTTTGGAAGCTGCTTGCTCTTCATTTCCTGTTTATTCAGATATATCTATCCTTCTCAGGTCTCTGATGTGGTTGAAGACTAGATAGTTATAGTCTCACAGATAAGTTGTAAGTTGTTTAGGAATTAAAAAGACGTGTGAGCTAACCCAGACTCAGAAATATGCACATGGCATCTATTCACTTATAATTGGATTTTAGCCATGTAGTACAGGTTAACTATCCTATAACCAACACACCAAAAGGAACAGGAGCATAGATCTTGTTACCTGATAGTGGGATACTCTGCCCTAATGGGGTTGCCATATAGACCCCAGTGCAAGAGGAAGCTCTTAGCTGTCATATGACTATTGAACTGAGGGAGGCTGATATGTAGAGGTATCCCACTCCAGAGGAGTAGGATAGGTGGGAGAGGGTGGGACCTGGAGGGGTGGAAAGAGGGGTTGTGATGGAGATGTAATGTGAAGTAATAAATAAACATAAATAAAAGGATGTTCTAGGTCTAAAAAGATGTTTTTAAGCTGGTAATGCAAGTTAGGATGGAAACTGAGTTAGGTATAGAACTTTAAACTCTTAGAGATAGATAAATAATAGAATATTAATATCAGTTGCCAAATACATATGGACTGGACATTGGGAATGTGTGTTATACCTTATAATTTTCATAATTGTTACCTTATTGTTCTTATTGTTTTGTATTGTATTTATTGTTATAATAAAAAGAACCTTTTCTTGGACTAAAAAGGGGGACTGTTGTGGGAAGAAAGATATACCTTAAATTAAAAAAAAGTAGATAAGAGGAAGAGAGGGAAAAGGGTAGGAGGGTAGGACCAGGTGGAGAGGAAAGAGGGGACTGTAATTGAGATGTAACTTGAAATAAATCAATCTCAAAAAATTCTAAAATTGAGTTTAATAAGTCCCAAACTAAAAGGACCAGTCTGAGGCATAGAGACAGAAATGTATGGTAGCTTATCTTTCTGAATGCTTATCATAACTTCCTGATTATTGGGAGCTGACCAGAAGTACGAAGGCAGAAAGATCCTCATCGCTGGTACTTCCTAGCTCTCTGTTTTGGATAGGAGTCAGTCCCCATTTTATGAGGGTTCATAGCACATTAGAAAGTGTGTATTTGGAGAGAAAATGGGAACTGTCCAGGCAGCCACTGGTATGTCATTTCTTAGTTTTGGAAGCTGCAGGCCCTGTACTTCCTATAAAATCAGATAGATATATTTATCCCTCTCAGGTCTCTGAGGTGGTTGAAGAACAGATAGCTAGAGTCTCATAATTAAATTTTGAGTTGTTTAGGAGTCAAGAGGGTGTTACAGATCTAAGAAGATACTTTTAAAATTGTGTTGCAAGTTAGTATGAATGTTGAGTTAGATATAGAACTTTAAACTCATGCAGATGGTTAGATAGTAGAATGTTAAAGTCAGGTGCCAAATACATAGGGACTGGACATTGGGAATATATGCTAAGCCATATAACCCTCATAACTGTGGCCTAATTACCTCTGTTGTTTTGTATTGTATTTATTATTGTAAGAGAAAGAGCCATTTGTTGGACTGAAAGGGGAAACTTTAGGGGGAAATAAGATATACCTTAAACTTTAAAAAAAAAAAAGGAAGAAGATGGGGGGTTGAGTGTGGGAGGGTGAGACTGGAGGGAGGAATGGGGAGGGGACTGCAATTGAGATGTAACTTGAAGAAATAAAAAATAAAGGAAAAAAAGAAAGTGTGTATTTGGGGGAGTAAAATAGCAAATAAGAAAAAAGTACTTTCTTTTTTTAATAATTTATTTTTTATTTCTTCAAGTTACATCTCAATCACAACCTCCTCCCTACTCCCCCCTCCGGTCCTATCCTTCCACCCTCCTCCCCATCAACCCCCCATCCTCTACCTTTTTTTTTTAGTTTAAGGTATTTCTTTTTAGCCCCCAACAGCTCCCCCTTTCAGTCCAGCAAATGGTTCTTTCTCTTATAACTATAAATACAATTCAAAACAACAGAAATAAATAGGCCACAATTATGTGAGTTATATGGCTTAGCATATATTCCCAATGTCCAGTCCCTATGTATTTGGCACCTGACTTTAACATTCTACTATCTAACCATCTGCATGAGTTTAAAGTTCTATATCTAACTCAGCTTTCATACTAACTTGCCTCACAATTTAAAAAATATCTTCTTAGATCCAGAACACCCTCGTGATTCCTAAACAACTCAAAATTTAATTATGAGACTCTAGCTATCTATTCTTCAACCACCTCCAAGACCTGAGAGGGATAAATATATCTGATTATATAGGAAGTGCAGGGCCTGCAGCTTCCAAAACTAAGAAATGACATACCAGTGGCTGCCTGGATAGGTCCCATTTTCTCTCCATACATTACAGCATCAATCTTCAGTCATTTGGCCCCGTTTCTCTGACAGACATGGGTTGTAGAGCAGGAATTATGAAGGACTTACCTACCCTGTCTTGGCAGAGCTAGGCTGTCGACTTACCTGCTTCCAAGTTTTGTCCTTTTTGGACAGCAGTCTGTCTACAGTTGAAGCAAGGGGTTTTTCTTGCCAAGAGAAAGTACTTTCTGATGGAGAAATACTTTCATTTCTGTATCCTTACTTAGTTCTCAGAAGATTGGTCATAGACTATTCTCCAGTTTTCAGATGAGAAGACAGAAACAGAAAGGGAATAATTCACTAATTCAAGATTCAGTGACAACATGACAGTGTTTGCCCTTGAACTTGAAAATTCTGTTATTTATTTATTTATGACAGGACTTAACTATGTAGACATGGATGGTCTTCAACTTACAAAATAGATCAGGCTGGCCTTGAACTCACAGAGATCTGACTGCTTCTGTCTCCCAAGTGCTGGGATCAAATGTGTGCACCACCACGCCCAGCTATGGAATTCTGTTTATAATTACTGGTCTTGAACAAGAAAGAGGAAGCCTCCTTTTAAGCATGTTGATGGAAAGTAGAGACCATCTTCTTGGGTACCTTCTTTCTCCTTTGTTCTTTCCCCCACTTTGGTTTTCAGACCAATTTATCTCCAACAATAAACCCCCTGCTGTACATCACTATATGTAAAAGCCTTGGAAGAGAACATTAAATAAATCACTAGATAAATCAGCCAATTCTCCTAGTGGTGGAGGTGGTGCAGTGTTCACTTCCCTTTGTGTTGAATAGAGAGATTTTATGTGAAGCTGGTTGATCCCTGATTCCTTTGCACCACAAAGATATAATTGTAAAACTCAGAAGTACTGTCTCTTGAAGTAACAAGAAATTCTTTAGAAATATATTCCAGAAATAAGTTGAAGACAAGATATCTACATTCCATAACTATCCCACCACTAAATAATCATTATAGGACTTTGGGACTTACACTAGGCATTTGGAAAGTGAAACTACAGAGTCAGGGTTCTGAGGTATGGTTCATAACAGCTCAGGACCTAAGACCAACAATCAATAAATGGGACCTCATGAAACTGAAAAGCTTCTGTAAGGCAAAAGACACTGTCATTCGAACAAAATGGCAGCCTACAGATTGGGAAAAAATCTTCACCAATCCCACATCTGACAAAGGGCTAATATCCAAAATTTACAAAGAACTCAAGAAATTAAATGCCAAGAAACCAAATAATCCAATTAAAAAATGGGGGAAAGGGCTAAACAGACAATTCACAAAGGAGAAATTCCTAAAGGCCTAGAGACACTTGAAGAAATGCCCAGCTTATATAGGAAGTGCAGGGCCTGCAGCTTCCAAAACTAAGAAAGAACATACCAATGAATGCCTGGACAGTTCCCATTTTCTCTCCATACATTCCAGCATCAATCTTCAGCCTTTGGGTCCTGTTTCTCTGACAGACATTTGTTGTAGAGCAGGGATTATGAAGGACTTACCTACCCTGTCTTGGCAGAGTTAGGCTGTCGACTTCCCTGCTACCAAGTTTTGTCCTTTTTGGACAGCAGTCTGTCTGCAGTTGGTGCAAGGGGTTTTTTCATGCCAATAGAAAGGCTTGCCACTAATTCAACCATCTTACAGTGGAGGTTCTTCGATGCTTATCTTCTACTTGGAGTAGAATAGGGGGTGCTGTCAGGTGCTGATATGTCTCGATATAAAAAAAAATCTTGATTTAAGATAACATCTTTGAATGCCATATTCTGCAGATCTCTAGGGGTTTTTGAAGATGCCCTATCCATCTCTTGTATTTAGATAAGCAAATGTTGCTTGTCTCTTAGCAACTTGATTACTGGGTAGTTTAGAGAATATCTGTGATAGACTGTCATAGTAGCTAACAAAGTGACATGTTTGCATGACTAGGAATTTGTTTTAACTATCCTAGACCGTTTTAGATGGTTGGTATCAAGAGGTCAGAGCTTCACATTTTATTTTTAAGTATCTCTAGGTATGATACCATTAGGAAGCGTTAGCTTTAAATTTGTATCAATATACAAAGATCTATTCAATCGTGGTTAAATATACTCTTAATTATGTATCAATATACCAAGATCAATGCCTATGTAGCCCAATATAATCTTAATATTACGTCCATATTTATCCCTCTCAGGTCTCTGAGGTGGTTGAAGAATAGACAGCTAGAGTCTCATAGTTAAATTTTGAACTGTTTAGGAATGAAGAGGGTGTTATAGATCTAAGAAGATACTCTTAAAAGTGTGTTGCAAGACAGTATGAATGTTGAGTCACATATAGACCTTTAAACTCATGGAGTTGGTTAGATAGTAGAATGTTAAAATCAGGGGCCAAATATGTATAAACTGGACATTGGGAAGGTATACTGGGCCATTTAACTCTCATAAATGTGGCATATTTATATCTATTGTTTTGTATAATACTTACTGTTATAAGAGAAGGAACCATCTGTTGGACTAAAAGGGGAAACTTCTGGGGGGAAGAGGGTGGAAGGGCGGGATAGGAAGGGGGAATAGGGAGGGGTTTGTTACTGAGATGTAACTTGAAGAAAAAAAAATAAAGTATTAAAAAAAAAAAGAAATGCTCAGCATTCTTAATCATCAGAGAAATGCAAATCAAGACAACTCTAAGATTCCATCTCACACCTGTCAGAATGGCTAAGATCAAAAACTCAAATGACAGCACATGCTAGTGAGGGTGTGGAGAAAAGGAAACCCTCCTCCATTGCTGGTGGGAGTGCAGGCTTGTGCAACCACTATGGAGGTCAGTCTGGTGATATCTTAGAAAACTTGGAATAGCTCTGCCTCAGGCCCCAGCCATGCCACTTCTGGGTATACATCCAAATGACTCCTCACCGAATCACAAGGAAGTTTCCGCATCTATGTTCATAGCAGCCTTATTTGTAATAGCTAGAAACTGGAAACATCCCAGATGTCCCTCAAATGAAGAATGGATTTAAAAACTATGGTACATCTACACAATGGAATACTACTCAGCTATCAGAAACAAGGAAATTATGCAATTTGCAGCCAAATGGATGGAACTAGAAAAGCTCATCCTGAGTGAGCTAACCCAGACTCAGAATGGTGCACATGGCATCTATTCACTTATAGTCAGATTTTAACCATAGAGTACAGGATAACTATACTACAACCAATGCACCAAAGGGAACATGGACATAGACTTTTGGTTGTTTGTTTGTTTTCTCTCTCTGTCACTGAGACACTTTTCCCTGGTGGTACTGCCTTGTAGGCCTCCAGCGTATTAGGAGGCTCTTGTCCCTCATATGACTGCTGAACTGGGGGGAGGGAATGTTATGTAAGGACACTCCACTCCAGAGGAGTGGAATGGAAGGTTAAGGGGTAGAGGGTGGGAGGGCGGGACTGGGAAAGGTAGAAAGAGGACACTATAATGGAGATGTAACCTGAAGCAATAAATAAATAAATTAAAAAAATAAAATAATAGTAGGTAAGGAATGGGTTAGTGATTTAGAAAATCTCAGGAAAGTATAGAATGGTGATAACTCGGTTAAGGATTCCTAATAACAGGCACCTTGAGGAAATTACAAGTGTGTTTTATTGGCTAGATTGTAAAACTAATTTGGTATGCAAATAAATCACAAATTAGAGCAATATGAGAAAAAGATAGTTTTATTTCTTCCTTAAAATGGCTGAGGAACATTTAGGTGGGAAGGAGTTTGAGAAGACAGCTCTATCCACTTCAATACAAAGTTCCTATTTATGAATTGAATCATTTGTTCCATTTGTTCCTTCCTCCCAGCAAACAGGAAATGTAAAGAGATAGATGTCAATGAGCTGAATTACTGTTTAGCTCATAGTCACATGAACATACATAGCTGCAAGGGAATCTAGAAACGGTCTAGCTGAAACTGCACTGTTAAGAAGACAAAATGGACAATGGTAAAATAGTAACATTCTGCTACAAAAAAAGCAGAATTGCCTGGGGCTGTAATTTCAGAGATAGAGTTCCAGAGTCTATTTATATGATGCAGAAGTGACAGTTTCTGGCTGGAGAAATGGCTCAGCAGTTAAGAGCATTGGCTAGTACTCTTCCAGTGGTCCTGAGTTCAATTCCCAGCAACCACATGGTGGCTCACAACCATCTATTATGAGAAGTGACAGTTTTTGTGGCTCAGAGAATACCAAAAGATAATGCAGCTTGGGTCAGGATCTTATCTGAGTGTAACAGAAGATAGCATGCAAGCACTGTACCTCCACCCAGTCTCACTCCCACCTTAATGGCTCTTCATTTGGATCTATCTTTATAGAACATCAACTGTTCTGCCATTTTCTTGATCTGCATCTCTCCCTGAAGCTGTAGTAGGCTTAGCTTTTCCTTTGCGGATTACTCAGTTGCTTTTCACAATATGTTCCACATACATTAGGATTGGATTTGGCTGTGATATTTTGGTTTGGCTTATCAAAGTCCTTCTCCTGGGTAGCAATTCACTCAAGGATAGTACTATAGTTTGACACAGTCAGACCAAGGTATTTGATCTTGAGAATTTGGGTGGAATTGTTCTCATTCTGCCAAAGTTGCTAAGAAGACAATGCAACCTCTGAGCCATGAATGTCTATTTTTGCCAGGATAGGAGTACCCATCAGAGAATAAAACAGAGCTGAGAGATGAAGAGAGATTGCAAATGACATTCTTTAGAGCTCCTAGATCCAGTCATGCCAAAAGCCATTAATCTTGGGATTAGTTTGATGAACAATGAATCCCTGTTTTGCCTTTTGCAAGTATAAATTAACAATGGAGTGAGAACACTCCCAATCCATCACAGACTAAGTTTTTCTCTCTTTCTCTTTTTTTTTTGCCCTCTTATATTGTGGTTTTCAAACTTGGTTGAACAGAGGAATACCTAGGGATCTTTATAAAAATAGCTGACTGGGGCAATTTAGATTAGCCTTAGATTCTTTTCTTCATTTGATCAATCACAGACTACTTCTGTTGTTTGGATGTGAAGTCCTCTCTGTCAATAACTCAGATGTTTAAGATTTGATCCCCAGCTGATGGATTCAGTCATTAAGAGGTAACTAGATTATGAGAACTCTGACCTGATCAATAGATATCCCACTGCTGGATTTGTCATGTGGTGGCAATCTGGGGAGCACAGGAATAAGAAGGTGGAGCCTAACTGAAGGAAGCAGATAACTGGGGCATGCATTAAAAGGGATACATTGTCTCCAGTCTCTGTCTTTCCAGTCTTCTTGAGATCAACAGCCTCCACTGTCATGTGCTCCCACTGCATGGTGCTCTGCCTCCCTGATGGCCTACAGTGATGGGGCCACTGACCACAAACTGCAGGCCCTTAGTGATGGGGCTACTGAACATGGACAGCAACCTGGGAAACCAGGAGCTGAAAAGAAACTTTATCTTCTTTAAGTTGGTTTTCTCATGTATTTTTGTGACAGAAAAGATAATTAATTGGCTCAGAGACCAAATCTAGATCTGGATATAATGAATAACTATTATTATCACCATTTTCTTATCCTGCCTATTATCCCACTCTTAGGTGGCCTTGGCTTTTCTCTGGGAACTAATCTGCTTGTTCTCAGTCTGAGGAGAGGACAGCATCCATCCTGGGCTTGTTTCTAGGATTTTCTAATTGGCAGTTCAATTTGGATACAGCTATTAATAATTACTGCACATTTTCTACAAATGTGATTATTGCCTTATGACTTTGAAAAATTGTTGACAACTCTGGGTCACTGTTTCATTACCAGCAATAGAAAAGAACGAGGCAGGTAATTTTTAAATGGGATTCCCGCTCTAGCAGTCAGCCATTATGGCAGTTCCCTGTCAGGGCCCTTCCTCTTTGTTTCTCATTTGTGCACATGGACACATATGCACACATGTATACACATACCTTCCCAGTGTGAACATGTAGAGCCAAGAAATGCACCTCTGAGTATTTTGCCCAATTTTTCCAGTATTCTCTTACCGCCATTGCAAACATTGACAGCTGCAAGCTAAGAAAGATACAGGTCCTATTTGAAGAATCCTGATAAGAGGTGCTGGGAGACAGGCTGAGGAGAAGAAACAGAAATATTGATCTCAGAGGCTGACAGGTTTCACTGAAAGATCCAGTGGTGTAAAAGGGTAAGACCAGATTGAAATTTCATGCTTTCCCTGTGCAAAATTCAACTGCAGAGGAATCTTTATTAAAGCATTTTCTTATGTTTATCATCTATGGTAAATATAGACTCCACACCTTATCTATTCCTGCACTGACAGACCTTGAAGTTTTAGAAGTTAGCTGTTTCTAGAGCCCCCAAGTGCTCCTTTGTGTCTCTAAACCAGTGGCTCTCAACTGTCCTAATGCTCTGACCCATTAATACAGTTCCTCATGTTATGGTGACCTCCAACCATAAAATTGTTGCTACTTCATAACTTTAATTTTGCTTCTGTTATGAATAATAAAATAAATATCTGTATTTTGTGAGGTTTAGGTGACCCCTCTGAGAAGTCATTCAGTCCCCCCAAGAGGGTTGCAACCCATAGGCTGAGAACCACTGCTCTAAATGCTTGCCTTGCCAGCTTTGTTTTGGCCAGAAGAATGTCTGACCCCCATCTCCCTGACCCGGATTAACCAGACTTTTTCTGTGAACCTTGTTGAATGGTCTCAGGCAGAGTTGTCAAATTCTCCCTCATCTGGGCTTCAGAGACTTGATGGAGGTCCAGTGACTTATTTACTCTGTGTTCTAATTATTTGTTCACATGCCTTCCCTACTACCTGAAATCTGTCTGCCCAAGATGAAGTCAGGAATCAGAAAACTGCTTTTGAGAGGATGAGCAGATCAGCAGGATAGAGGTGAAGGAAAGAAGAGTCCCATATTGCTGCCGCCAGCTTTGTAGACTGAAGATGTGTCAGTGAAAATACGTGTATTGAGACATCACAAAGAGTGACTCAACTTTTCACATAGCCATCACCGTAAGCACCCCTCCACACACACCCAGAATGGTGGTTCCCAGCCTTGACTTTCTTTAAGGATGTTGTAGATGCTGATCAAAACACACACGCTACTGCTTTCTAGCCCAGGGATCCTAATGTAAAAGGTACAAGGCTAATTCAAGTATCTGTTATATTGCTATTGATATGAATGTATGAGGTAAGTATATGGGCAAAAATGAGGAAATTTTCAAAGGATTAAGCATGTAAAAGAAATGAGAAGTATAACCATAAATGAAGGTCTCATCTGAGAGATCAATGCAGCAGAAAGGGAAAGGGGGGAATTGTAACAGCACCACTAAGCTGACTCCATTGTCTACATAGGTGTTTTTCTATAACATCCCAATGAGTGGTACTCAGGGTAATTCTTCCCATAAGGGCTAGAGTGACACACATTCCTTTTGTCTCAGTCCTCCTTAGTATTTGAAGTCAGCACTTCTCCATTTAAACATAGATCTACTAAAAGTAAGAGAAGGACTCTAAGGAACTGGGTTGGGTGGTGGTAGATAGAGGAAAGAAGAAAAGAGGAGAGAGAAGATAGAATAGTGGATGGATATAATTAATCTATCATATATTCACACATAGGAATTCACATGAATTCCATTGATCTTCACAATTATTATATATTAATTATGTGATTTTTAAAAAGTGGAAGCTATTACTTCATCTTGAATCTAATTGGTCATAGGATTTGATTTGGCAAATGTGATGTAAGTAGAAGCTTAAACACAGCTTGCTATGCATTGTTTGGCCCTAAATGGAATCGCTACATCACATCTATCCCTCAAGGGTAGGTATGTAAACAGAAAAGTTTACACTTTCCCTGTCCAAAATTCAACAGTAGCAGAATCTTGATTAAAACATTTCCTTGTATTTATTATATCTCAGAATTACAGACTCCCCATCTTATCCACTCCTGACGCCGACAACCTGTTATTTCCATCTCCTCTTTGTTAATGTGTGTGGGGGGGCACTGGAGGAGAAAGGGTCTGATAAAGATGTTTGTTTATGGATACGCACTCACAGTCACTGCTCAGACCATAGATTTTAACCCGTTTCTAACACATTGCTGCACGTACAGAAGCTGATGACAATGCAGGTGTATCATACAATGTCAACATCAACCATGGCTTAGCTGGGGGACCTAACTGATGGTCTTACAAACAACAGTCAAGGTGCAGTACAGCCTTTGTGAAAATACAGTCATTCCTTACGATTGTAAGACTGAGGGCTTTAGCTTATTGTTGGCTATTGTCTGGAGGCTACCCTCACCTGATAGAGATCATCCTCAGTTCCAGAGCCTGCGGCCTTCCCACATAGGTGGCTCACCCCATGACGATTCACTTCTTCAGAGACAACAGAATGGGAACAAGAGCACCATCCTGTTCATGTACATAGGACACCTTACTATCACCCCTACCACATTTTAGACTTTAGAAGCAAGTCATGGATCCCGAAATGTGTAGATATTGGGACTCACAGATCGTTAAGAATAATTTTAGAAACAGTTAGCTACATTAATTTTAACATAGTGACCTGTAAGGGACTTCTATCTCATTTACCCTTCACTGAGTAAACATTTACTAAGTGCTTTCTGCATGGCAGCCACTGGCGAAGCAGAAGCAAAGCAGGTTGTAGAAGGCAGCGGTGGTGGTAATTAACCAGGCTGTGTGTGTCCCTGTGACGGTCTGGCTTTTACTCGGAGAGCACAGAAGAGCTAGTGGAGAATTTCAAGTAAAGGGGAAATTGGATAATGCCCGTGTTTTAAATTCACCGCCAATCACTTCCATTGTGATAAGCAACTTAAGACAGCAGAGTTAGGAGCTGATATCTTGTCAAGAGAGAAGAAAGGGATGGGTGTGGAGCTTGCAATACAAGCAGAGAGAGATGGCAAAGACTTATTTCTCAGCAGGAAAGTCAGACTTCTCCTGGGTTTCCAGATGCCTTGGTAGAGAATGAACACTGTGCTTAAATTCTTAGCAAGTATTTCTTCAAGTTGGCTAGATCCCCTGCCTCTGTCCTGGGCAGTTGGAAGACCTGCTTTGGATCTGCAACTAGCCATTGCATTCTCCAATGCCTTCCGATAGGACTCTAGTAACAATGCAGGAAGGTATAAAAGTAAATATCTATGGGTTAAAAACTACAAATTACTGTATGAGTGAGCCTTATTCTTCTACCTACACACTTGGGACAGCAGTGTATTAAGTCTGTTGGCAAACCCAGTAACATAATGCATTAAATTCTTTGTTGGATCAAATTGTTCACTTTTCCTTCCTTAAAATGCCTGCCTGATTGTACCTGAACTTTGAACAATTTTACCTTCTTTTGGCAAAATCTGTCTCTGTTGCCTCAATTTGACTGTTACGATGACACCTGGGCTGACATAAGGAAACCGCTTGCACTGTGAAACATCCTTTTGATACATGTTGACAGCTTCTCTGGACTGAGATGGCCCATCTCTACCCACACCACTTCCCTCTGAAGGGCACAGATTGCAAAGCCTGCTGATGTCTGGTAGAACTGTCATTCATCTCAGAGCAAGGATGATCCAAATGCCTTGGAGAGGTTGAGAGGGGGCATGAAAAATTACATAAAGTAGCAAAACAGATTGAAGGCTGCTTGTGACATTGGTTTTGTCCAGTGTCACAAGCACTTATGAAAATGTGTACCCATGTTCCTGGCTAAAAATCAGAGAATGGGGGGAAATTTCAACCCAGGTAGAAAGATGTTGAATATACAGTGAATTTCCTTTTTTTAAAAAACACATTTCTACATTCACCTGACACTGACTGCTTACCTGACTTGTCAATATGTATGTATATATATATATATATATATATATATATATATATATACAGAAAGGCAATGAGAACAAAAAGTTCAGCTAACAGTGTGGAAGTGTTTATTGAGCATCCTCAGGCCTGAGCTGTGCTAATAACTTTAGGGTTGGAAAATAAAAATATTATAGGATGGCGTGATCATGGCCATCAATGAGAAAATGTCTGAGAAAATGACAGTCAAAAATGGCACATCAGTGGCTCTGGGGCAATTATTACCAAGCAACCAAGGAGAGGGCTAATGAAGCAAATTGTTGGATTTTTTTTTTTTTTTTTTTTTTGGGATCTGTAAGTAGAAACCCAAAGATCAAATGTCAGGTAGGAAGAGGTTAATTAAAGTGGGGTTTAGCTATCTGCTCCATCTTGCTAGTGCCAATCAAGTCTATATTTTAATTTTCCCTTGCAGGGCTAATTAGGTTCATTAGGATTACAACGAATCAGACAGGTAGAGACATGTGATTTGTGGTAAGGACACAAAGGAGGTTCAGGGAGGGGCAGGTTTGACTCCTCTGTAACTACAAATTAGGGACCATTAATACCATACGATCTTAATCTGGCCTCATTCAGAAACTATCCTTTGGATGGCTCTGCTATGGCACTCAAGAAGCTAGCTTGCTGGGATTCACACAGGGTACTAGTATTGTGTGCTCTGTGGATTGATGTGATGGTGCACACCTTTAATCTTGGTGCTTGGGAGGCAGGGGAACCTGGATCCCTTAAGAGTAAGGCCAGACTGGTCTAGATGGAGAGTTCCAGGCCAGTACATACTCTACAGTTGCAGTGTTTGGAATTGTCCCCATTATATGTGAATGTCTTCTGTTGTCAACACTATATGTGAAAATGTGGGTTTTTTGAAGGATTATTTCCTTACTTCCTAAAAGTATCTGTCCTCATGTTGAGCACCATGACAATCTGGCAAGAATTCTGCCCTGGTTTTTTGCTAACTTTTGTCACCTTGGCTGAAGTGACTATGTTATCTGTGTTCCACATTTTGTGAGGCCTTTCAACTTTGGCACATTTTTCCTACAGTTCCATTTATTGTCCTCTATATAGAGAAATTTCTTTCTCTGAATTTATGTGACTAATCTATGGGTGTATAAACTCATGTAAATAGCATTGAGCATCAGAGAGTGCTAAGGGAGCCCTTTAAAGGAGACATCCAAGGTTGTGAGTACCAATCCCAGTCTGGATTCTCTACAACATCAAGCATGTATTATAGCAGCTGTCCCTGTAGGATTGGCAGTGGTACCATTCAGGGCTCATAAGCATCTCTGGGGTCTCACTGATCAATGAAAACAAACTTCTCCATCTCTGAATATGTTATGTTTACTGAGAATCTTATTGAAGTCTTGCATGCACTGTCTGCTCAAGTTTTTATCACTCCTGTCCTGTAGGGAGTTAGAATAATTAAATTAGATTTAGAAAATATATAGGGGTTTCTGATACAGTCTCTTAATTCGGAGCATGAAGATCAACTTGGCTGTGAGTGATTAGCTTATCAGCTTGTGGAAAAATAAGGTTAAATTCAGGAAAAACAGGAAAGACTTAATGGACTGAAAAAACAAGGTCGAAGTTAGGAAAAACAGGAAAGACTTAATGGACTTAAAGAAACAAAGTATCTGGCCTGGCATTGTTTTCAGCTGCTAAGTGGGTGGAGCCCAAATTAAGCTGAAACAGAGTTCCTCCTATTTAAGGACAGTGTATGGAGCCCCATAAAAAAGAAGAGGCCCCTGATGCTAGAGAACTCTGAGAGTCCTGCTGAAAAAAGTGCTGGCCATCTTTTGATGGCCAGCTCTCCCTGAGGCAGAAAGAAGCTGGTGAGCAAAGAAAGCCTGAGCAAGACACCAAAAGGCCAAGGACTAAACCCTGTGGCTCAGCTTTTGCCTAGAGGGGTTTGATCTGTACAAACAGTGGCCTAAAGGAAACTGTCCCTGGCTTTAAGAACTCTAAGGTAGAGTGACAGAGTTGTTGATGTGAAGGGGCTGGGGTCTCCCAGAGAGAAGAAAGCCTCAAGACTTATTTAAGGTGAGACTGCAATAACCAACTTACCCTGATGAACCTATATCTGAGATATTCCAGAAAAAGGACTGCTAAGTGTGTTAAAGAATCTACAACAAAGACTGTGTTCCTGACGACTGAGGACCTGCCCCAGAGACTGTATCCTTCTAAAAGGTTAGGAAAATAATTATCAAAAGGATTAGTGGTTAGGTTAAAAGGGTTGTAAGAATTTATAGGATTAATAGTTAAGAAATTGTTGGTATTTGTTATAAGTGAATGCTGTTAGTTAATAAATAATAATAATAGTAATAATAATAATAATAATAATAATAATAATGATAATTTAAAAGTTCGGTAACACTCTCCCCTTCTGGGTATCTAGACATCTATGTTGTCTTCTGAGCCTCTCTATCTTATGTAAATGCACATGAGAAATGATACAAGTATGAGTCATTTAACTCTCCAATGGAGTCAGCTAGCCAACCTGTAATGTAGCTTGTTCACCCACAAGGGGACAAAATATTAACTCAACCAAACTAGTCATTTGTAGCCATGGCTCAAAGAAGTGACAGACAAACATAAATGTTTGCTTTTGGTCTGGCTGCCCAGAAGGAGCCTCGATATGCAAGAGGCATAATGAGATTCATAAGTTTGTCCCCATTTTAGTCAAATTCCAGCTTCAGAAATTTAATTTTGTCCTACTTATGCATGCTTCTCAAAATGATCACATCTTGAAACCAACTCTTGTTTTCCTCTCAAAGTCTCATTTTTTTTTTCCTACATAGCAGATCTTGCTTGGGTCCCCTGGGCTGGCCAGATATCTTGGACCTTTCCTATTGCTCTATCAGACACGTTGAGCACTTGTAGTATGCTCCTCCTAACTTCTCAAATACCTCCTGGGTTCCTGCTCTCATTCAAGACCACATTATTCCATGTTTTGTCTACTGAAACAGTGTGTGTGTAATCTTGCTGATTCCAGCCAACCCAAAGTATGCAGAGGTACCATGAACTGATTTCTAAATATATTCTTTATTATGATATTGCCTATACCTAGACAGTCTGTCCTTTTGACTTTGATTTACGTTCTCTGTTATTTCATTGTGACATAAAACTACCTTTTCAATTAGAAATTCCCTAGCTCTCTCTTCTTTCAGTCAATCAGATCTTCAATTCATTGTACTCAGTCCTTGTAGATTACTTTGTTATTGTACTCATAAATGGAACCATTGATTGGTTTTCTGACCTGAACCCACAGGATAAAGGCCCCAAACAACAAAGTGTCAGAGGGTAGACCAGGACTGAAAAAATAAAGAATACTGAAAGCTAGGACCAGGAGGTTTTGCATACATTGATATACTTATGCCAAGTAAATTTTTAAAGAAGCACAGCTTCTTATATACTGTTTACAGGGAATAAAATGGGCCAAAATCGCCAGAAAGCTAAATCAAGTAATGGTAGCAAAAACAGAGAACTCAGACACAACTGCCTTAGGACTGATAACCACAGACCTTCAGAAGGAAAAAAGCTGGTTTTCCAGGAACTGAAGCCTTAATTCCTTCAAGGCCTGGCCCCATCCCCAGATTAAACCTTGCCAGGTCTGCCTCTGGGGACAGACATAGAACCAGAGTTTCCTTTGTCCTTTCATTGGGGCCTCTGAGGAAATTTTGGATCAGTCTGGCCCCCAATAGTTTTCCCATCTTTGGCTTTGATGTGATGAGTTTACAAAGCATACAATCCATCTCATTAGCACTTGAAGAAAAAGAGGATTCAGTGTGGCAAGAACCCACTGAAATGAATAAACTGCACTGAGCAACTCAGCAGCCATGGTCAGCCAGAGCCCACATCATGATCTGCAGACATCAGTACTCAGTCAAATAATTAGAAAATAGGCCAAAAGGATGAAATAGGATATTTGTTTGCATTGTTACTCAAAGTAAGAAAGTTGTAAATGAACTACTAGGTTGAAGTAAGAGACAAAGAAACTAACATGGTTAAGATTCTCGTGGGTAGCCACAGAAGAGCTACACCACTCCTATGAACACCAACGTCAGCACATTAAAATATGAAAGTCTTTTCACATCTATGATGAGTCTAAAAAAAAATAGAGTTGACACTTTATTGTTGAAAAATGCCAGAAAACCAAATTATTGTTTTGAAAACCTGAAAATAAAGGAAAGAATGGAATATTTGTCCCGATTTTTGTCGTGTTTCTCTTCACTGTCAATTTTGTCGAATTAATAAATATATGGGAAGTTTAGTGAAGCACATGTTTCAGTGCATCTGTGAGGGCATTTCCAAGACAATTATTTGAGGGACGAAGACCCACCGTAAATGTCAGTGAGTTTGTCCCATGCTCTAGAGACATGACTAAAAGGAGACAAATGGAGAAAGCCAGCTGAATGACAGAACTTCCCCCTTTATCCTTCTTGGTCCTCCTAGATATGAACAAACACCTTCTGCTCCTGTTGTTTGCCTTCTCTGCCATGATGGGATCTACACTCAGACACAAGCCATAACTGAATCTTTCCTCCCTTATGTTGATTCTTGTTGGCTTTGATCATAGCAACTATTTATTGAGAACTAACAATAAACTCCCTTTTATTACTTTGTATCCAAGATAATGAATAAAGAAAAAAATAGCATGATGTGTACTGCTAATGCCATGTTTTCACCAATGGTTATAGTCATTGATTAGCAATGGGTAACAAAAATGGAGACTGTTAATGGAAAGACACATTTCCCAATATTTTCTTGCTAATTATTTGAACTAAAATTTTATAAATTTTCTGTACCTACCACAAATTTATGGGAAATATGGGAGATAGAAGAATAATTGGCAAACTCTAGACTGTGGGCAATCCATCTAAAAGAATGACTGCTTTGTCCTTCCTGTCTATGTTTGTACCTGTGCCTAAACCTAAGTTTATCCCTAGCTCTATATCTGTATATATTATGTATTTCTATGTTTATATTTGCTGTATGCTGCTGGTCTCTCTCTCTATGACTTTGTCCAAGACTGAATATATGTTGATGTTTTATTTCCTGTCTAAGCCTACCTATCGGGAAGAATTAATTCAGAGTGCTGACTTTCTTGTTGGCAGACGAGAAGCATATTATTCAGCCATCATGTTTGCACTTGATTTGGATTCTGTTCCATTACACTAAGGCAGTACGGTGCCTATGATAACCAGTGGAATGTAAATAATTATATTTGGTGGTACAAAAGGATAATTGCTAATTTTTAGTGTGATCATGGCATCAAGGTGAACACTTCCATAAATAGGCTATTCTGTTCATAAATATGTTTAAAATTGCATGACATCTTAGACTTCAAAAATGTAGCACAAAATACAGGGGCAGGGGAGAATGACTAGGAGTATAGATATAACAAGATGTGGTTGGTAACTCTTGAAGCACAGTTGGGGCAAATGGGTTCTATCACATAATCTTTTCTATGTTTTCACGAATCTGACTTGTTTTTCATGAGGAAAGAGAAGACTGAAAGGGAACCCTCCTTTTCTTGTTCTCTTTGTTGTTTCTTATAGTGCTTTGACTGAGCTGCACTGGTAATGTCCTCAAAGTAGTGACAATAGGCCCTTGTCATTATTTTTGCACTGCCTGAAGACATACCCTAATGCTTTTATATCCAGACTATCTGGAGTTAGGAAGGAGAGAGTACTCTTAGCCAAACAAAATTGAAATAACCAGGGACTGTGTAGCTTCAAATGTGTAAACCACCCACTATCCATTGATTAAACTCTCTTCCTGTTTAATTTGGCCAGATACAGGTTCTGCTGCTTGTAGCCCAAAGTTTCACTGAAATCAAAGCTTTCCCCAGCCCCAGAGTTAATTCACACTTTTGTTGCAGGCTGTCAGAGAATGATTTGCTTGCTTTCATACAACTTGACACAATTCTAATTTGCTGAAATGCCTATTTGGTTAATAGATGTGTTTTTAATCATAATGTTTCTCAACTGGAAAGATGGCATGTGTTTTTATTCATCTCTGCATTTTTGACACTCAGTCCACTGCCCCCATGAATTATTTGAACTCAGGAAATTATGTTGAATGAGCTAGGATATGAATGAGAAGACAAGAGTGGGGTGCTAC
This sequence comes from Lophiomys imhausi, assembly GCA_907164525.1. Taxonomy (NCBI): domain Eukaryota; kingdom Metazoa; phylum Chordata; class Mammalia; order Rodentia; family Muridae; genus Lophiomys; species Lophiomys imhausi. Next base: position 4,033,776 of record CAJQZJ010033049.1, read on the forward strand.
AGAGGGCTTAGCCCTAAGAACTCACTTTTGTATGTTTCTTCTTGGATACATACAAAATTTTATACAATTCTCTGGTATCTAGGTAGGAATACTTACCTACCTAGGTCAGATGAACCTTTCAGGACAAGATGATGATCTGTTGGTGTTACATCTTCTTTTCAACTTCTTTTCTTGTTACAATGGCCAAGAATACCATGTTCTAAATGGATGGCAGGGTCAGCTAGCCTAATTGCCTGGGCAACTATTTAACTAAGAGGCCCCAAGCTACATTTCATTAAACATGTAGATTGAGCAAACAGTAGAGAGAGAGAAATATTTCTGAAACAATAAGACACTGATTTGTGTAGACATGGTCACTTTTTTAACCTATCCTGTTCTGAGTAGGCAAAGAGAGAGAAGTCTAAAGAGGCAGTGTAAGGGCCTGGTGTTTGTCGACAGAGAAGAAAACAACCATGATAGCAGTGTACTTTCCAGTAGATTAGCTTTGGGGACTCATTGGCAGACGATTTCAAGGGTGAGTCTGGGCTCTACCACCTGTTAGCTGAGAGTTGCTCAGCTTCTTAATCTCTCTGATAGTTCCTTGCTCTGAAAAATAGGAAAGAGACTGATATCAGCTTCCTTGGATTATTGTATAAATAGAATGTAAATGAAATAATTCACATATAAGTACCTACCCTGTCTCTGTATGGGGACTCTCTGAGTGTTTAATAAATGGGTGATGGATGCAGAGAATTCACAGGTGAAACTCGAGTGGGACAGAGGTAGAGTAATCCATGCTTTAGTGAAGTTTTTCAATTGCTAAGCAGACCCAGGCTCTGAATTGCCCGAGTCTGTCACTGTGCATTGTAATTTAGTAAATCATTTCAAGCAGTGGGGTGTTTGCTTATTCAATCAAGAAGCAGATTTATGCCTAATTCTGGCAGCTTCTCTACAAAGTGCTGTGAGCTTAGGAGGCTCCCCAACTCAGAAGCCAGATTGCAGAGCAGTGATTTATGGGATCTGGGAGGTTGGTCCCACAGCCCTGAGCATAGGGCATAAATCTGAGGCTTGTGGGGAGCCCTGATTCAGCTTGGCAAACCTTGGCCATGCACCAGCCATGTGTACCTTTACCTTACTGAGTATTTTCCACAGCACGAGATCCCTAAATTGAAACACAAAGACCTCTGGGATAAGAAGATGACATCTTCAAAAGAGAAGCACAAGCTGAAGAACTAAACTGTGAGAGAAGAGGGGCTGGGGGACCTGTTCTGTGGGTGAGTCATTTGCCATGCCAGTGTGAGGACTTGAGTTCTGATGGGCATGGCAGCCTGCCAGCAGTGCCAGCTTCTGGGGGAAGGAAGGCAGAGACAGGATCCCTGGAGTGAGCTGCCTAGCTAGACTAGCAGAATCAGTGAGCTCTGGGTTCAAGGGATGCACCCTGCCTCAGTAGAAAAGATAGAGGGCAAGGGAGAAAGACACCTGATGCTAACCAGTGGCCCCATATGTAGATGCATGCAAATATCTCACACAAGCAGACACACACATACAAACCCATAACACATACATATACACTACAAGTAGAAAACTTAGGGACAGAATACCATTTTAGAGAGATGGAGATCAGAATTAGAGAGGACTTTGCAGTGACCAAGAGAAAATATTGACGAGGATATCAGATTTCAACTTAAAAGGGTTTCTAGGAACTTTTTCTAGGCAGAATTAACTGGAGAAGACTCAAGACAGAACTTCAGGTAAGAGATGATCATTACTAGATTCAGACAAGACAAGGAGGTTTATAGGCCGGTCATAGCATAGGCAGGAACTGCTAACCTTACTGTCAGAAATGCAACTTACCTGACTTAATTTTCATCAAGTCTACCTTGCAGGTGCTACAAGTAAGAGAAAAGAAGAGCCCAGAGAAGTTAAGCAGTTTGCTGTAGATCATACAGCATGAAAGAGACAGCAGGCATTCAAGCCCAGGTCTCAGGAACTCTGCTTCCTAGATGCCAAGTAGTTTTCCAAAATATTAGAATGTGAGATTTGTATTAATCTCAGGACCTGATATACATCAAGGCAGCTGATCGCAAACAGGTACTATTTCTTTTGTGTGTAGGTATGTGTGCATGTGGTGTACAGACATGTATGTATGCATGTTTGTATGCAAGTATGCATGTGCATCATCCTCCATAGCTCTCCACCAATTGAGGCAGGATCTCTTACTGAAGCTGGAACTCATGATTCAGCTAGTCTGCCTAAGCACTGTGCCCCTAAGATACCCTGTCTCTGCCTCCCAAGTGCCAGAATTTCATGTCTGGTGTATAGAACTCACTTGGGTGCTGGGAATCTGAATTCTAGACCTTGTGGCTGTGTGCCAAGCCCACTGAGCCATCTTCTGGCCTTCCATTACTATATCTTGAATGAATAACTGGATTAATGGATAGGGAACAACCCTTGTGACTGTGTATCACTACCTGGTCATTTCCACGCTTTGACCATTCCAACAAAATCTCTTCCCTGTAAGCCTTTTTCTCTCCTCTCTAACAGAGGCTTAATTGGGAGTTCCTTTGCACACCCCATGTGATAATAGATGTGAGGGCATTTTGTAAATGACAAGGCACTCTGCCAGTGTGGTTATTGCAATTGTTACTGTGCAGGCAGAGACCCCACATTGGGATGCTAGGTGACATTTTTCTTTCTGTTCAATAGCACAATCTCCCTTTGCCTGGAAGTCTTCAGTGCAAATTAATTATTGTTATCTGTGTCCAGGGGCTGAGGCCACCTGGCCACCCCTCTCTTCTGGACAGCAAAGGCACTGTTTAGCTGAGGACATAAGACCTCTTCCCTGCGGCAGTCCCTCTCTTCCCCTCTGTACCTCTCCTTTAATCTGCATGTTATCATCAACACAAAGCCCTCAGAATAACATCTGACAAATGACGCCTATTAAAAAAAACTGCGTGCACTTCTCTTTCCCCGCCTTCTAATTTGGAATAGCATTATAACTATGCATCGCTAGACAAGCAATATTATGTTAAGAACATGATAAAATACCAGCAGCTCTGTAATGGCACCAACCAAATGGTAATTTCTGCTTCAGAAATTGGTCATTTATTTTGCTGGTCTGTTCTTACGTTCAAATTAGATGAAGTTTAATATACTGTAAAATTGAATGTATTCTGTCCTTTTCAACAAATATGGCATGTGTGAAAATGATTTATGGCTTTTGGGAACCTCTAAAATGTTAAATAATCTCTTTTTTGTGTGTTTCTTAAGTAAGTTATGGCCCGGGAGTTTAAACACAGGAAAAGCAAAACTTTATTAAGCTCCAGGCTCTGGTTCTCCTGCAGTCGGAATGGGAGCCCTGGCCCAGCACATATTACAAGGGGCAGTAAGAGCACACACAGTAATTGCTACATTAATTTTCTTCTATTAACTGTAATTGGGAGGAAAACAAGTCTTCCCCAGTGAGTGTTATAATTTGCGACTTAATTTTTAATAAAGCTGTGTTGAGACCATGGGTGTTTACTACAGGTCATTTCCTCAATGGGAGTGGAGCATCCTATCTCTGGTGGACCATGAAACCAACTTCAGTGGTGTGTGTGTGTGTGTGTGTGTGTGTGTGTGTGTGTGTGTGTGTGTG
>CAJQZJ010033049.1:4037667-4109436 GCA_907164525.1 Lophiomys imhausi
TGTGTGTGTGTGTGTGTGTGTGTGTGTGTGTGTGTGTGTGTGTGTGTTGGAAGCGTGATGGCATAGAGCCAATACAAAGAAGAGCTTATAGGCCTCTCAGGATTAAGATACCCAAGATTTCCTTCTGACTTGACAAGTCTTCTCCAAGACACAATGAAAAGCTGAAAGGTGTGGACAAATATTGAAGGATATGATTCTCTGGCCAACACAGTTGCCCTGACTGATTTGCTTCATGATAAAGGCTGTTATTTGAACATCTCAAGACTTAGCTTCTTTGTCTGTAAAATGGGGTGATGATAGCAACAAGGAAAACTGAGTCTTTTATTTATTACAAGTACTGCACACTGTTCTGAGCACATTACACATAGTACCTCACTAGATATGCATAGCAATCCTATGATGCCATTACCTTATCACCTTCATTTTATTGTTGAGGAAACTGAGTAGTGGCAATAGTGAGGACTTTGTCCTAATTAATAGAAGTGAACAGCACCAATAGAGCTTAATCCAGTCCACTCCAAAGTCCAAACTTCAGACTAGTGGGTTAAGACCTCCAGAATTGTAAGAGACATAAAAAAGAGTGGGTGCAAATGGATTTAGGACATTCTCATAGAGAAGTCTTTCACTCTGAAAACATTTGGTCTCTCTTGTCTGCTGCTCACAGCCCTGTACTCTGTAGAGGTGCACATGGGTGGCAGAAGGACCATGAGCCTTAATACACTTGAACTGCCGTTGAGGGGAGGCACTCTACAACTCAGTCCTTTTGCTCTTGGTGTTTGCAGAGTGCTCTGATCCTCTATGGAAGTCCAGTTCAAGCAGTTGTGAAAGCATTGAGGATATTCTTGTCAGTCATCCCAGACACATGCCAGATTCTTGATGCCATTTGTTTCATTCTCATAGCAGCCTGGCCAAGTATACTCCAGCATCCCTGACTGATAGATTCACTAACAATGGGCCAGTCTTCAGCTTCAAGTTTATCCATGCTCCTACACCATCCTCTAAACTTCCATGATCATAATCCTCTAAATTTCACCCCAAAGCAGAGTTAGACAGCTGGGTCTTACAAGGAGCTCAAGGGAGCAATCAGCCCTGAGCAGGCAAATGTTCACTAGAGGCAAAACAGACACCCAGGGTGACAAGGAGTTTTGCAGTAGACACAAAGCAATGCTGGATAGGAAAGGATAGACATTATTGATGAATGCTTTTGATCAAATCTGGACTGGAATTCTATAATTCTCAGCCCTAGGTGGGCACGAGAAGTTTCTTAATCTCTTGGAGTCTCAAGGCAGACAAGGAATTGATGTCTTCCTTCAGTGATGTCACTATTTCTTGTGGTGCTGTGTGGGCACACAATGCTAACCCAGTGCTCTGCAGACAGAAAGCCACTAATTCATGGTGACTATAATGGCATTAGGGGTTCTTGTGAGTCATTTGAAAAACTGCAAACAACTGAGGAATGATACATCAGGGAAATATCTACCTCTATAATCTCGTTGATTTTCTACTCAGACCTTTCTAGAGAGGCTGAAGCAATTTAAATATCCAGAACCTGAACCTGACCACAAAGGATAAAGCTAGCCCATAATTGCTCCCTTCCTTAAATATTTCATTCTCTTGCTATGAGCTAGGACCCTGGACTGTGTGCTTCATATAAGCTTCAGATGATTCTTATGACTGGGCAACCTGGAAGAATAGTACATAGTAATCACCTTGGGAATGTTTATGCTACAGACTTCTGATCTTCTTATTGCCACAAGACTAAGATTCAAACCCCAGGAGCCTCAAATCTGCAATTTCCTCTGGTTTCCAACTTTATTTACCTAATATCCTTATAGAGAATAGAATGTATTCAGAATGGAGTTCTGCATGATCAATAATTGAATATGAAATTGTTTATTCATCCATCCATCCATTCATGCATGCATTCGCTATGTATGCTAAGTATATGGTTTAGTGCCATATTATGGGATGGGAGATCAGTTAATACCCTAAAGTACATTTCCAAAGATTGAAGTCCTTCCTCCTTGATTTATAAAATCTTGTTGATTTATTTGGATTTTTGAAAATGAATTTGAGATTAATTTGAGTAATTAATCTCATTTCGTATATAATGAATCTTTTAGGTGTAAGATGCATGTTGGTTTCTGGGAAATGTAGGTAAGTTACATGCATTTTCTAGTCAGGAAATATGGTGAATGGGCTTATGTGGTATTCTGAACACAGGGCTACCTCAGGTCAACCAGGAGCAGCATAAGTTTAAGAAGTGGCAAGTGTTAGGAAGCTCTTAGTAAGTTGAGAAAGTGCTCAGAGTGAGCGTCTCTTGACCATTATCTTCTTTGAGTCTGCTGTCCCTTGTGAATGGTCCTATAGCTCAATAGAATTGCTCTACATGTCTGCATGCTCTCTTTATGCCTTATAACTCTTTCTGATTTTTAGAATATTTTTTATTTTTCTCCAGATGTTCCTTTCTCCTCTCACATTTGAATTAATTATTTTTTAAAATATAGTTATTTATTCACTTTGCATTCTGACAACAGCCCCCCTCTCCTCCTGGCCCCAACCTCATGTCCCCTTCCTCTCATTCCCCCTCTCCTCAGAGAAGAGGAAGTCCCCATAAGGGTACCAACCCAACTGGGCACATCAAGTCACAGCAGGACTAAGCACATCCTCTCCTACTGAGGCCAGACAAGGCAGCCCAGCTAGGGGAAAGGGACCCAAAGGGAGGCCACAGAGTCTGAGATAGATCTTGCCCCAATGTTAGGGGACCCACATGAAGACCAAGCTGCATATCTGCTACATATGAGTAGGCAGCCTAGGTCCTGCGCATGCATGATCTTTGGTTGGTGATTCAGTCTCTGTGAGCTCCCATGGGCCCAGGTTCATTTACTCTGTAGGTCTTCTTGTGGTGTCCTCGATCCCTCTGTCTTCCTCAATCCTAAACTCCACTCCTCCACAAGACTCTCTAAACTCTGCTTATTGTTTGGCTGTGGGTCTCTGCATCTGTTTCCATCAGCTGCTGGATGAAGCCTCTCAGAAGACAGCTTATGCTAGGCTCCTGACTGCAAGCATAGCAGAGGATCATTAATAGTGTCAGGCATTGGCTCTCCCCCATGGGATGGGTCTCAAGTTAGGCCAGTCATTGGTTGACCATTCCCTCAATCTCTGCTTCATCTTTATCCCTGCACATGTTGTAGGCAGGACAAGTCTTGGTTAAAAGTTTTTGTGGGTGGGCTGATGTCCTCCTCCCTCCACTGGAAGTCCTGCCTTGCTTCAGAAGGTGACCACTTCAGGATCCATATCCCCCACTGCTAGGAGTCTCAGCTAGGGTCATCCCCATAGACTCCTGGTAGCCTTTCCTGTCTCAGGTCTCCAGCTTGTCCCAGAGATGCCCCCACCAATTTCTGTTCTCTTCTAGACCCCCCAACTCTCCCCACACCTGCTCCTGACTCCAGTTCCCTCCCTCTCACATTCTTTGCCCCCCCCTCCAGTTCCCTCCCTCCATCCACATCTGATGTCTATTTTATATTCCATTCTAGGTGAGATTCAAACATCCTTCTTTGGGCCCTCCTTGTTATTTAGTTTCTTTGGGTTTGTGGATTGTAGCTTGGTTGTCCTGTACTTTATGGCTAATATCCACTACTAATAAATGAGTACATACCATGCTTGTCATTCTGGGTCTTGGTTATTTCATTCACAATGATCTTTTCTAGTTCCATCCATTTGCAAAATTTCATGATCCCCTTCTTTTTAATAGCTGAGTCCTATTCCATTGTGTAAATGTACCATATTTTCTTTATACATTCTTCCATTGAAGGACATCTAGGTTGTTTCCAGTTTATGGCTATTGTGAATAAAGTTGCTATGAATATAGTTGAGCAAGTGTCCGTGTGGTATGATGAAACATCTTTTGGGTATATGCCCAGGAGTGGTATAACTGGGTCTTGAGGTAGAACTATTCCCAATTTTCTAAGAATCCACTAGATTGATTTCTAAATAGGTTGTACAAGTTTTCATTCCCACAAATAATGGAGGCGTGTTCCCCTTGTTCCACATCCTTGCCAAATGTGTTGTTCCTTGGGGTTTTTTTTAACATTTATTTATTCAAGTTACATCTTGATCACAACCCCCTCCCTCTGCCACTCCCAGTCCTACCCTCCCACCGTCTTCCCCCTTTCCCTCCTCTCCTTCTCCTCAGGTGAGGGGAGGCCCCACACATATAAAGCCCCCTCATTTCATTACTCACATGAGGTCTAAGAGCTTCTTTTTTTCACTGGGACCCAACATGGGAGCCCAGATAGGGTAAGATGTTCTACTAACAGGCAATAGAGTCCATGACAGACACTGGCCCCCATCACCACTTGCTAAGGGATTTGTATGAAACATTTTGGTTAATGTTTCAATCTCTGTAAGCCTCTAGAGACCTAGACTGCTTATTTCTGTTGATCTTCATGTGATTTGATCTTAGCCATTCTGACAGGTGTGAGATGGAATTGTACAGACCTTTTGATTTGCATTTCACTGATGAGTAAGGACAATGAGTGTATCTTTAAGTGCTTCTCGTCCACTAGACATTCCTCTGTTGAGAATCCTGTTTAGCTCTGTACCCCAGTTTTTAATTGAGTTATTTGGTTTGTTGGTGTTTAATTTCTTTAGGTATTTATATATTTTGGATATTAGCCCTCTGTCAGATACAGGGTTGGTAAAGATCTTTTCCCATTCTGTAGTCTGGCATTTTGTCCTGTTGATGGTGTCCTTTGCCTTGCAGAAGCTTTTCAGTTTCAGGAGGTCCCATTTATTATTTGTTGATCTTAGTGCCTGAGTTTTTGATATTTTGTTCAGCAAGTTGTCTCCTGTACCAATGTGTTCAAGGCTATATGATAAACTGATAAACACCTTCAGCAAAGTGGCTGGATACAAAATTAACCAAAAACATCAGTACTCTCCTTTATACAAATGATAAACGGGCTGAGAAAGCAATTAGGGAAATAACACACTTCATAATAGCTACAAGTAATATAAAATATCTTGACATATCTCTAACCAAGCAAATCAAAGACCTGTGTGACAAGAACTTCAAGTCTCTGAAGAAAGAAATTGAAGAAGATATCAGAAGATCAAAAGATCTCCTATGCTCATGGATTGGTAGGATTAACATTGTTAAAATGGCCATCTACTGAGACTGGAGAGATGGATCAATGGTTAAGAACACTGGCTATTCTTTCAAAGGACCTGAGTTCAAATCCCAGTAGGTTCTTTAATGGCCAAGTGTGGTGGTGCATGCCTTTAATCCCAGCACTCAGGAGGCAAAGGCAGTTGAATCTTTGTGAGTTCAAAGCCAGCCTGGTCTACAGAGTGAGTTTCAGTATAGCTGGGGCTATACAGAGAAACCCTGTTTCAAAAAAAAAAAAAAACAAAGATCAAAAAGAAAACAAAAATAAAATTAAGAAGTAAAATGGCCATCTACTAAAAGCAATCTACAGATTCAATGCAATTGCCATCAAAACACAATTCTCTACAGACCTTGAAAGACCAATTCTCAATTTCATATGGAGAAACAAACAACCCAGTATAGTTGAAAACAATCCTGTACAATAAAAGAGCTTCTAGAGGTATCACACCCTCTCTGATTTCAAGCTGTACTATAGAGCAGTAGTAATAAAAAACTACATAGTATTGATATAAAAACAGACAAGTAATTAATGGAACTGAATCAAAGACCCAGAAATAAATCCACATACCTACAAACACTTGATTTTTGACAAAGATGCCCAAACCATACAATGGAAAAAGGAAGCATCTTCAACAAATTGTGCTGGTCTCACTGGATGTCTGCATGTAGAACAATGCAAATAGACCCATATTTATCAACCTGCACAAAACTCAAGTCAAAGTGGATCAAAGACCTCAACATAATACTGGATACACTAAATCTAATAGAAGAGAAAGTGGATTAATGATTTTCATTCTGGCTTTTCTGTCTCACTTCCTTTTTCTCTTATCCATCTTCTCCCCCCCCCCTTACCTTACTTTTCCCCCATTCCTTACTAAGTCCTAATATATACAAGATTTTTTTTCTGATTTCAAACCTTCTGTTTAGGTCTCTCTATTCTTTGGGGGATCCAAAGTAGCCACTGACTATCTGTTTATAAAAGTGGTATGATTCTTCTTACTAAATTTTAAAGTAAGTAAGTTGAATGTTTCATATTTCTCTTCAAATCAACAAAAAGAATATATCTCTTTACAATAGAATCAACTTGTTTTCTCCCTAGAGTATGACCCTCGGTGAAAGCATAAACTATTCTTCTGGGTACGATGCAGTAACACCAGCATGTTTTTTCACAACGTAAAAGAGAAAAAGGCACTTCTAATTTACTTGGCTCCAGCACTTACTCCTCTGCTAAACCATCCTTAAGAGTTTGAATATGTCATTTGACTTCTCTGGACTTTGCTCCCATTCATAAAGCAAGTAGGTTTTGCAAAACATTTCTAAGGCATTTCTTTGTATGAAAATTTCCAAGAGTTTAATCTTTGATTGATTTCTCTCAGATATGCTATCAACTGACAAATTTCGTTAGCCTGACAATCTTCAGTAGGCATAAGCCTAGGGTGTTAGATAGCGTATAGAAGACAATTGGCCTTTTTTTTCAGTGTCCTCTGGATCTAGTGCATACTGCTAGTTATGTCTTCCTCTTACCTTTTAAATGTGTTTTCTAAGAATTTCAAAGGCATCAGTTGAGTTATTTAGATCATGAAGAGTTTTCTTGGGACCTTCTTTTTCTGCAGGCAGATAACTTTTCCCCCCTATTCCTTGATGGTACTTGAAAGACACGATATTGTATTATGGTCCTTCAGTAGTTTCCATATTGCTCACCTTTTAATGTCAAGCAAATTCTTTCATTCCTTGTTCCCTAGTGGAAATGTCTTTCATTGACTCTTTAGTACTGCTAAGGAAAGTTCAGTAGACTTTGAAATGTTTCAGTTATATACACTAAAAAGTAGATGACAAAAGGCCTCACCAACGTGATTAATTATTAAGTGCCTAATCAACAGGTCTTTCTTCTTTGACTGTGTTTTACTTCACCAATTATCCACTTGAAATAAGACCCTGAGAATTATATCCAGTCCTTTACTACAAAGCAACTTCTGATTCCACCTTTGTAGGTACTTAGCACATAATCCCCCATGCAAATACCTCTGTAGAGGAAGTAGGTCACATTTCTAATTCCCAAGAACTCTTCACTTCCTCTGAACCAACACCCTTATCACATTTCTAGTTCTGATAACTCCATTAAAATCTACTCAGTTCTTCAATCAGAACTACTGTGATTCTTCCCTAGAAATAATTTTCTCATTTCCATCTGACTTCCAAATTATTTCTCAATTCAAAATTCTCTACTGTGTCCTTGGCCATTCTTTTAGTTCACAAACTAATGACCTACTTAAATTTACAAATCTATCTCTTACTTAATTGTTTCAGTTTATTGATTGTTGTTTTATGTGTTTTTGAAACAGGGTTTTATATGACCCAGGCTGCTTTCAAACTCATTGTGCAGTTGAGACTGGCTGTGAACTGCTGATCCTCCAGACTTTACAGCTTCAGTGATGGAATCATAGACCTGTGCCACTATGTTCAATTCACCCTATCATTCTTAACATTCTCTTACACTTTATTTTCATGAGACAGACTTAGATTCAAACAGCTCTTCCCAATCTACTTCTTCTCTAACATTTGGAGCTTTTAGACAATGTCAACAAAATGATCTTCTCTGTAGTGGTTTGAGTAAAAATGGCTCCCATAGGCTTGTAGAGATTATCATTATTGGAGGTGCAGCCTTGTTGGAGTAGGTATGGCCTTGTTGGTGAAAGAGTATCTTTGTTGAGGGAAGTGTGTCACTAGGGGCTGGGTTTTGAGGTCTCAGAAGCTCAAGCCAGGTCTATTGGCTCTGAGTCTCTTCCTGCTACTGTGGATCAAGATATAGAACTCTCAGCAACTTCTCCAGCACCATGTCTGCCTGCATGCCACCATGCTTCCTGCCATGATAATGGACTAAACCTCTGAAACTGTAAGCCAGCCCAACTAAATGTTTTTCTTATATTTGCCAAAGTCATGGTGTCTCTTCAGAGCAATAAAACCGTAACTAAGACAGTCTCCAAAAGGAAGGATAAGGTGTTAGAATACAAACGTGAGTGAATGGAGTATGACTTTGCTGTCCTAAAACAGTAACTCATGTAGTATGAGAGTCTTGATAAATGCTGGAAGATGGAGAGGTGGTCATAATGGCATGCTCACTGTGGGTGTACATTCAGCTATACATGAAACAATTTTTAATTTCCAATTATGGAAATTGTGGGCAACACAGCACCTCCTTTCTCCCCTCTCCTCTCTTCCTCTTCCCTCCCCCATCTCCTCCCCTTCCCGCTCCCCCTTCTTGCCCTTCCTGCCCTTATAGTTTTTATTTAATTTTTGGCCAATTCAAAAATATTTATTTATTGTATGTGAGAGAGTGTGTGTGGTATGTGGGCACACATATCATGGTATGCATGTGGAGGTTGGAATGCAATTTTGTGAGGACAGTTCTCTTCTTTCAACTTTATGTGGGTTTCTGGAGCTGAACCCAGGTTGCCAGGATTTCATTATAAGTAACTGTACCTACTAAACCATTTTGCCAACCCATTACTGAATCTTTACTCTGAAGGGGGGGGGAATATCTCATTAGAGGCATTTTTCCTTTCCTGTATTTAATAAATCCATTTTTCTTAAATGGATTTATTAAACTAGATTAGAATCAGGACAACATGTATTTCAGGAAAAATAATGAATTATATTTACAACCCACTATTAGACTGTTCTTAGACCTTGTCTAAGACCCATGGCTGCTTGTTTAAGCATGTGCTGAAAGTATGACAGCACAGTCTCAGCATCCAGAGCAGCTTCTGTTGGCTGTGCCATAAATACCGGTTTCAGGGACACATTGCATCTAATGATTGTCATGGCCCATATTCAACCAAATTCTTTTTACATCTTAAAACATGAGGGCCTAAAATATTTACACTAAAATCACATATCCAATGGTTGAGGTGGATGAAACTTGATCTCAGAGGTATCTGCCTTGCAAATAATATTTCAGATATAATGGTAAACTGCTTTACATTGCAGACTAGAGACTGGAGCTATGTGCTTCATAATAAAAATAGAACAAAATAAGCCATGTTCTATGTGTTAAATATATATTTGTTATATATATTTAACACATAGATAATTATATATATACACACACACACACACACACACATATAATTCTTGGTGGTAGATAAGTGCAAAAGCACTTTTGGTGTGGTTAACATTGGTGTATGATGTTTTTTATTTGCAAATTTTTCTAATAAAGTTTATTTTAATTGTGTATGTATAGTTCTTTCATGCAACAATTGAATGGAAGGCCATCCAAAATCTTCAGGGACCCAAATCCTGGCAGCTATATGTGCCTCCATCTTGATGTAAGATGACAGCTGGAACTCCAAGCATCAACTCCAAGTTCCAAGTATGGGAATGGAGAAATTGATCAAGGTGTAAGGAGCAAAGGGTGAAATAGGCTTGGTATTTAAGAAAGCTGCTTTCTTAATAGCATCTTATTTCCACATTTCATCGCTTATAACTTAGTATATGAGCTTCTTTCCTGAGAAAGATGCTGAGAAATCTAGTTCATCCTCCTATAATATATTCCTGACTAACCATTCCATTATTAGTGAAGAGAAAGAAAATGAAGTCCCTTTCTCTCTCTCTCTCTCTCTCTCTCTCTCTCTCTCTCACACACACACACACACACACACACACACTTGTTTTTAAATAATTCATCATTGAACATAGCCACTATATTTACTAAAAACTAAAAGCTACATAAATGTAGGATCACATCACAAAGGACAATTCAGACATGAAAATTAAATCCCAGTCTCAGAAACAAGTCTCATGAAAAACAAATAATCCCCAAATGGCCCATCACACCCAATCCATTTTCACCAAAGCTACAGCAAATCTATTGACGTATCTTGGGAAGACTCTTGTCATTAAATCTCATGTTCTTGTTCCTACAGTTCAGCTAATAATACATTTCATCTAAGATTGTGTGTGTGAGAGAATGGGGATGAAATAGTGACTCTCTATGCAGGCCACTTTGCTTTTATAGGTTTGGTTTGTAAAACAATATTACACAGTGTTATTTGATTCAGAGGTTTATAAACCTAGAAGGAGATCATATAAACTAGGCTGCTCTAGTCGCTAGCAGGGCAACCTAAACTAACAAGCTGAATGAAATCTTACAGTGGAAGCTTTTTGGTTGATTATTTTAATGATGCTCAAAGGATGTTAGGATTTTCTATTTCTTCTCATCTTTGATCTACTTCCTTGTTCATTAACATAATCTCCATCAAGTCCTTTTCATCTAGTGCAAAGGTGGACCCAACTTTCATTTTATCAATTTAAAAAACAGGAATCTTATCTTCAATGCTTCTAGTCATCTTGTCCTTGGTGTTAGTCTCATTGGCTCTACTTGGGAAATACACTGATCTCTGAACCCACTGAAGTTATCTGAGTAGACAGAATAAGGTCATTGGTTGTTCTCAAGTTTTCATTAATTTTATGGTTTGGCAACTTGAGTTGTATCTCATATAAGAGTTGAAATATACTTATTATGTGTCAAAATATAAAATTCTATACTGATGAATCAAACTTAATCTTATTTTTCTATCAATATATAAAATTCTATACCAATGTATCAAAAGATAACCTTATTTGAAGAATAACAATAGTTTTGAGTTTCAGAGCAGATTCAATAATCTATCCTTATAACTTATCATTTCTATATTATATACATATATCCCCCTCTTTTTCTTTTCAAGTCTTTTCCCCCTATATAAGAGAGAAAGAAGGATACAGAAAAGAAAAATAAATCTTCAAGTCTAACTTTCTATACCTTGCTTAACAAGACCATATAACAATTTGTAGCCATTACCTCTAAACAACATTTATAACACATCAAATGACAAAAGAATTATCCACTCCACTTTTTGGTAATGGGACGTCGCTCACTTAAAACTGCTTCCTGCTGAATTGGGATGCAGAAAACCTGTTTGGGGGCCCAAATAAAATGTAAAAAAATGGTTAAGCAAGTAAATTGTAACATTTGTTGTCCAGTCTCTATGTGCTCAGCAATTTGAATGTCCTGAGCAGTTTGTAGTCTAGACTTTGGGTAGGAAAGTTCAGGGCTTTATTGATGTCTTGTCTGGAACAGTCTTTGAGGCTAGGCCATCTCACCAAGCTGTTTGAAGTTCTTCTGGATACAGATTTTTGAGGAAATAGCTATTGAGGCAGTCTATGAGGCTGGATCATTTGGGTTACTTGTCTTATCTTCTTTGGACTCTGGTCCGGTTCTGAAAATATATCATTTCTCACAAGTAACATATAGTTCTGCAATTACCAAAATGCCTTGGATGTGCAGGATGCACAAATCAATTAAGGAATATTTTCTGTTCTTTGAACAGCAGAAAGACATTTACAAGTCTCCATTCGTACCATATAAAAACATAGCATGTAATAGTATTACATATATATGCTATATATAATCTATTTTAAATTAGAAAATACAGCATAAGACTGTATGGAGTTTATATTCTCCTCTACAGTTGACATAAATTTATTAATTGATTAAAACAGGTTTATTCTGTGTTGTTCTGACTTTTTGTAGATTAGGTTGGCCTCAAACTCAAAGGGAACCAGTCTGTCTCTCTCTTTGTCTCCCATGTTTTGGGAACAAAGGTATGCATTTATATATTTCTTCTTTCCTTTTCTCCTTTCTTTGGAGATTTAATTTCTATGTGGATAAATCTATCCTTATTCAGACAAGGTTTCTCTTTGTAGCTCGGGCTGTCATAATTTGCTCTGTAGAGCTCTGTAGATTTAGATTGGCCTCGAACACACAAGGAACACACTGTTTTGTCCTTGTCTGCTAAGTTTTGAGATCAAGGTATGAATTTAAATAATTGAATTACCCTTATTAAACAATAACATTAATTAAACCATTTTGTATTAGTTTGAGTTCCAGTTCTCCCATGGAAACCCCATTCTTAAGGAGATTGGTGTAGAATAGCATGATATGCTATTTTATGTTAGCTTTTCTTAACTGCTGTCTGTGGGAGGCATGCAATTTGCAAGTTCTTCCCCAGCCTAACTCTGGGCCCTTACATTGAATAACAGAATATATCTCTTTCTCTCTCTCTCTCTCTCTCTCTCTCTCTCTCTCTCCTTTTTTTTTCCTGAGACAGATTTCTCTATGTATCCTTGTCCTGGACTCACTTTGCACCAGGCTAGCCTTGAACTCACAGAGATTAGCTTGCTTCTGCCTCCAAAATTCTGAGATTAAAGGCATGCACCTTCATGCCCAGAGATTATCATATCTCCTTCAGGGCAAAATGTCTCTTAAAACCAGATCTCCAGTGGGAGTCCCACACCTAAGGAGACTGGCTTGTGACTCCTTTCTCTTTATGTAATTTCAAGATTATGTGTATTTATCCATTAGATCAGTAAGGATCTAATTATTATACTTAACATCAAGGAAAAAAATGTGTCATTTTTGAATTCTAGAGTTTATTTAGTAAGCAGCCTTGTCTTATCAGCATGTTTCCCGCCCTGCCTTCATTGTTTAAACCAGGCTGGTCTAGAATCCAGAGATCTGCCTGTTTCTTCCTCTAGTGTGATAGGATTAAGGGATTAAGGGCATGTACTAGTACCACCCTGCAAATATTTCACTTAAATCCCAGATATCAGTATCTCTGTAACCTTGAGAGCAACTTTGAACTGTCCTGACAATTCGAAATTTGCCCAAAATCTTCAAAAATCTCTTATATTTTAGCAATGAAAAAACCAGAAAAATATCCTTTCTACCTCCAAAAATAGGAAAATCAAAGACATCTAAACAAAAATCAAGCAAAGAACATTCCAAGAGCCTTGGCATGTCTAACCATGCCATCCCGTGCTGCAATTAAAGTTTTGTTCATTATTCCTTGAAACCTAGTTCTAACTGTATTTCATTGGTGGACCCTTCCCAGAAAGTCTTGAGAAGCACCTCATAGCCAGGGAGCTCTTAGCTCCATCTGCCATCAATTTTGTATTATCTATGGGGGGGAAAGGCCTCCCTCCTCCCTCCAGTATCATTGTTGGCAATTTAGCATTCCATCTGTAAATTCTTTCCTTTAAGACTATCCTAGTATGAACTTTCTCAAAAAAGATACACAGAACCACAATTGTCAGGGTAAAAATCATTTGCATGCTAAGAAGAACAAACTCAATTGGAATCCAAACCTATTGAGGCATTATGAATTCCTCCATTTTTAATCTAGGTGATTAATTCCACTCTCAAATTCTGTTTAGAAGGCTGCCAGTTTTTTAGTACATAAGGAGAGCTAAGCCTTAGCTCTCCATCTTTGCTGCAAGGCAACAACTTTTGTTTAGGTGGCCGAACCTTTGAAATGCATTTGAGTTTGGTTCCCCGCACTTTGGCTAGGAAACTGGCTTTCACCCTGGCCTTCTCAGGCTCTAAGCATGGATTCTAATTGCCAAATGCTGGGCGTCATTTGTAAAAAAAAAAAAAAAAAAATGGCTAATTAAACTATTTAACCAGTATTTATATTATTGTTGCTTGTTCCTTGTTCGGCAGCCTTTAATCTTTAAGCAGCCATTATAAATGAGCACACAGACACCACATGGATTTTAATAAGCCTTGGCCTGAGTTGTGCAATCTTGGCCCATCTAAACTAGCTCATAATTCTATTACCCAAATATAACCCCATATATACATACATCCCCTTGGAATGCCATTCTCCACGATATGCCGATGTTCCTGGCCATGTGGAATGAGGTTCTTTTTCCTAACCCATACTGTGTACCTCCTTCTTCCTGCTTCTGGCTGGAATGCTTTAATCTTCTGTCTAAAGTGCAGGCTTCCTGCTCTAACCTCAGGAAGTCCCACCTTTCTCTGTCTTTGCTCAATCTCAGGCCTCAGCATTTTATTAACCAATCAGAGTCAATGTAAGTAACAGACAGTAAGCAGAACCAATAATTAACATTTAGAATGCTTAACACTTCCCCAACAACCCTCTCAGAAGACAGTCATGCTATGCTCCTCTCTGCAAGCATAGCGGAGCATCATTAGTAGTCTCAAGGGTTGGCTCTCTCCCATAGGTTGGGTCTGAAGTTCAGCCAGTCACTGGCCGGCCATTCCTTCAATCTCTGCTCCATCCTTATCCTTTCATGTCTTTTACACAGGGTAGATTTTGGGTCAAAGGTTTTATGGGTTTGTCAGTGTCCTTGTCCCTTCACTAGCAGTCTTTCCTAGCTTTAGGAGATGGCCACTTCAGTCTCCATATCCCCTAGTGCTAGGATTCTCAACTAGAGTTACTCACATATCCTCACAAGAGCCTATCCCACCACAGGTTTCCAGTTTGTCATCTACTTTGTAAGAAAACTCAGTAATAGTTTTCCCTCCTTTCCAAGCCATTGGTTCTTTTTTCTCAATTTTGAATATTTCAATTTGGCTCATCACTCAAGCCACAAAGGACATAGAATAGGAATTTAGTGGCCCAAAAAAATATATGATTCCTCACTGGAACTCTCAACAATAGAATATTTGGGAGTCACATTTTTATTTCTAAGAAATGTGATTTTACAAACTCTTCTGGGGAAATTATTGTTTTCTCATGGGAACATAAATTAAAACAACATTTTTTCCCTTAAGAAATGCATGCTTGTTGAAGAGGTGGTAGAAATCCAATGAGACAGAGTGACCTTTACCACCCACTGCCTGGTAATGACCTCTGTTGTCATGCTGAGATGCAGTGGTACTGTGTAAAAGGCCATATTATACATGGGTTTGTGACTTGCTTTTCCTGTTTACCAGTATGTTATAAACGTGTTGCAGGTCGATCCATATAAATCTGCATCTTTAAGTGGTTCCTTATTTAATTAAGTCTCTGCTTATTTAAACCCTGCTCATGCCATAGGACATTTATATCACTAATTTTTCACCATTATGAACAGTGCAAGGATGAGTAGCTCATAATTTTAGGTCATATTCAGTTAGTATCCATTAATTGTGAGAAAGAAAATTCAACCATGGCTAGCTTGAAGGAGGAAATAGAATTTTATTGAAATGATTGATACAATGTGCATATTTGAGTACAAAATTAAGTTGTTAATGTCAGAAAGGAGATGGATCTGGGAGGTTACAAGGATCCAATTGTAGGAATTAAGGGAAGGTTCTTGGGTCACCACCTTGGAGAAGAACCAAATTAAATGAGATTTTTTTTTTCCTTTTAACCAGTTAGTGCAATCTGGAGAAGACAGTCTTCAAGGTTGGTCTTGGATCTGTGTCCATTATTTGCCCAAGATAGGATTAGAGATATTGGTTGATAGTCCTATCAAGAAATAAAGATATAGATTAAATTTCTAAGAAATTTCAAAGGCTCACATGAAGTACAAAGTCATAGATTGTGGACAATAAAAAACAGCAGCATAATATGGTTTTCCAGATTCTTCTTAGATTATATTCCTTAAAATAAAATGGTTAGAATAAACAGACTAATTTTAAAAAATCTTTCAATGATACAAGTTATTTGAGGAGTGAAAAAAAGATTATTGGTTAAGAGTACTTATTGAGCTTCCATTGAATCTAAAATTGGTTCCCATCACCCATGACTGGAGGCCTCCAACTCTGGCCTTCATGGGCACCTGTACATATCAGATCATATTTATACACACACACACACACACACACACACACACACACACACACACACACACAATTTGAAAAGCAGCAGATAAAAATCAGTAGTCTTTCTACATACGAATGGCAAATACACCAAGAAAGAAATCAGAAACAATCCCATTCATAATCTCCTAAAAATATAAAATATCTTAGAATAAGTCCAACCATAGAAGTCAAAGATTTGTATAATAATGTTGAGGAAGAGAATATTTAAAAAAAAAAAAAGATACCTGAAGATGGGAAGCCTCCCTGGCTGGTGGATTGGTAGTATTAATTCTGTGAAAATGTCCATCCAAAGCAGTCTACTGATTCAACTCAATATCCAAACATATTCTAACACAATTCTTCACAGAAATTGGAAAAATATTTCTAAACTTTCTATAGAAATACAAATAGCCAGGGCAACCAAAAATTTCCCAAACAATAAAATAACTGTTGAAGGAGGTATCTCTATCTCTGGTTAAGTTGTATTACCAAGCTACAATAATGAAAAAGAGCATAGAAGTGGTATTAAAAACAGACGCGTTAGTCAATGGGATAGAATGGAGGACCTGTACCTAAGTCTGTACACTCTGGACTTCTGATTTTGGTAAAGAAACAAAAAAATGTGCACTAGAGAAAAAGACAGCAAATTCAACAAATAGTGCAGGTAAAACTAGATGGCTGCCAGTAGAAGGATGTTTCTTATCTTTCATCCTGTCCAAAAATCAACTCCAGATGGATCAGGAACCTCAACATAAGACCTAAATCTAATAGAGGAGAAAGTTGGGAATAAACAAACTTATTAGCACAGGAAAGGACTTTCTTTCTAAACAGGAAACATGTAGTTCTGGCTTTAAAACCAACTGACTGCAGTTGAAGCAAGGGATTTTTCTTGCAAAGAGATAGGCTTGCCACTAATTCAACCATCTCCAATTGGAGATTCTTTGATGCTCATCTTCTACTTGAAGTAGAATGGGGGTGCTGTCAGGAGCTGACATGTCTCAATATCAAAAAATCTAAAGTTAAGAAAACATCTTTGATCTGTTTATCTGATCTTGATTTAGCTTCGGTAGGTGGAATCTATCAAGAAAATTGTCCATTTCACTTAAGTTTTCAAATTTGGTGGAGTATAATCTGAAAGAACATTGCCAAACTCATTCTACGAGGCCACAATCACCCTGATTCCTAAACCACACAAAGACCCAACAAAGAAAGAGAACTTCAGACCAATCTCCCTCATGAACATAGATGCAAAAATACTTAATAAAATACTAGCAAACCAAATTCAAGAACACATCAAAAGTATCATACACCATGATCAAGTAGGCTTCATCTCAGGGATGCAGGAATGGTTCAACATACGAAAATCTATCAACGTCATTCACCATATAAACAAGATGAAGGAAAAAAAACACATGATAATCTTGCTAGATGAAGAAAAAGCATTTGACAAAATCCAACACCCCTTCATGCTAAAAGTTCTGGAGAGAACGGGCATACAAGGACCGTACCTAGAAATAATAAAGGCAATATACAGCAGGCCAGTGGTCAACATCAAAATAAATGGAGAGAAACTTGAAGCATTTCCTCTAAACTCAGGGACAAGACAAGGATGTCCACTTTCACCATATCTCTTCAATATAGTACTTGAAGTTCTTGCTAGAGCAATAAGACAACTAAAGGACATCAAGGGGATAAACATTGGAAACGAAGAAGCCAAATTATCCCTATTTGCAGATGATATGATAGTATACATGAGCAACCCCAAAAATTCCACCAGAGAACTCTTATAGCTGATAAACACCTTGAGCAAGGTGGCTGGATACAAAATTAATTCAAAAAAATCAGAAGCTCTTCTTTATACAACAAACAAATGGGCTGAGAAAGAAATAAGGGAAACAACCCCCTTCACAATAGCCACAAACAACATAAAATACCTGGGGGTAACTCTATCCAAGCAAGTAAAGGACCTGTACAACAAGAACTTCAAGCCCTTGAAGAAAGAAATGGAAGAGGCCTTTAGAAGATGGAAAGATCTCCCATGCTCACGGATAGGTAAGATCAACATAATAAAAATGGCCATCCTACCAAAAGCATTATATAGATTCAATGCAATTCCTATCAAAACACCAACACAATTTTTTATAGACTTGGAAAGAGCTAGTCTCAATTTTATATGGAACAACAAAAAGCCCAGAATAGCTAATTCAATCCTGTACAATAAAAAAACATCTGGAGGTATTACCATCCCAGATTTCAAGCTGTACTACAGAGCAATAGTTATAAAAACAGCATGGTATTGGTATAGAAACAGAGCAGTAGATCAATGGAATCGAATTGAAGATCCAGAAATAGACCCACACACTTATGGCCACCTAATTTTTGACAAAGAAGCCAAAACGGCACAATGGAAGAAGGACAGCATCTTCAACAAATGGTGCTGGTCCAACTGGATGTCCATTTGTAAAAGAATGAAGCTAGACCCATACTTATCACCTTGTACAAAGCTTAAGTCCAAGTGGATCAAAGACCTTAACATAAGGCCGGTCACACTAAATCTACTAGAAGATAAAGTGGGAGAAACTAATTGGCACAGGCGACAACTTCCTGAACAGAACACCAACAGCTCAGGACTTGAGATCAACAATAAATAAATGGGACCTCATGAAACTGAAAAGCTTCTGTAAGGCAAAGGACACTGTCATTCCAAAAAAACCGCAGCCTACAGACTGGGAGAAAATCTTCACCAACCCCACATCTGACAGAGGGCTAATATCCAAAATCTACAAAGAACTCAAGAAATTAAATGCCAAGAAACCAAATAATCCAATCAAAAAATGGGGGACAGAGCTAAATAGAGAATTCACAAAGGAGGAATCCCTAATGGCTGAGAGACACTTGAAATGCTCAACATCCTTAATCGTCAGAGAAATGCAACTCAAGACGACTCTGAGATTCCGTCTCAAACCTGTCAGAATGGCTAGGATCAAAAACTCAAATGACAGCACATGCTGGCGAGGGTGTGGAGAAAGGGGTACCCTACTCCATTGCTGGTGGGAGTGCAGGCTTGTGCAACCACTATGGAGGTCAGTCTGGCGATATCTTAGAAAACTTGGAATAGCTCTGCCTCAGGACCCAGCCATACCACTTCTGGGTATACACCCAAATGCCTCTTCATGGAATCATAAGTAAGTTTCCTCATCTATGTTTATAGCAGCCTTATTTGTAATAGCTAGAAACTGGAAACAACCCAGATGTCCCTTAACCGAAGAATGGGTTAAAAAACTGTGGTACATCTACACAATGGAATATTATTCAGCTATCAGGAACAATGAAATCATGCAATTTGCAGCTAAATGGATGGAACTAGAAAAGCTCATCCTGAGTGAACTAACCCAGACTCAGAAGGACACATATGGCATCTATTCACTTATAGTAGGATTTTAGCTATATAGTAGAAGGTATCAATACTACAACTAACACACCAAAGGGAACTTGGACATAGACTTCTTATTTTTAATTTTTATTTTTTATTTATTAGTTATATTTTTTCTAATTTTTAGTCTTTTTATCTATTGTATGCTTATTGATTTGTTTGTTTAGTAGTTCTCTCTCCCAGGCAACGAGACACTTTTCACTGATGGTACTGCTTCATAGATACCCAATGAATGAAGAGGCTCTTGGCCTTCATACGACCTCTCAACTGAGATGAGGGACTGTTATATAAGGACACCCCACCCCAGAGAAATGGGATGGAAGGGTTAGGAGGTAAAGGAAAAAAATGAAATGTGATGTTTCGGCCTTTTACTACTAACTGTCATGAACTCTTTAGGATAATTAAGAAATGCAAACTAATGGTTATGCAAGCCAGTCATTCTGTTAGGTACTATGACAGCCTATTATAGTTACTTGCTAAGCTAATCAGAAATAAACCTGCTAAGAGACAAGCAACATCTGCTTACCCTAATATAAGAGATAGATAGGGCCTCTTCAAAAACCTCAAGAGATCTGCAGAATATGGCATTCAAAGATGTTTTCGTAAGTTTAGATTTTTTTTATATCAAGACATATCAACTCCTGACAGCACCCCCTATTCTCCTCCAAGTAGAAGATGAGCATCCAAGAATATCCAGTGGGAGATGATTGAATTAGTCACAAGCCTATCTCTTGGTAGGAAAAGCCCCTTGCTCCAACTGTAGACAGAATGCTGTCCAAAAAGAACAAAACCTGGAAGCAGGTAAGTCGACAGCCTAGCTCTGCCAAGACAGGGTAGGTAAGTCCTTCATAACCCCTGCTCTACAGTCAATGTCTGTCAGAGAAGTGGGGCCAAACGACTGAAGAGCGATGCTGTAATGTATGGAGAGAAAATGGGAACTGTCCATGCAGCCACTGGTATGTCATTTCTTAGTTTGGGAAGCTGCAGACCCTGTACTTCCTATAAAATCAGATATATTTATCCCTCTCAGGTCTCTGAGGTGATTGAAGTACAGATAGATAAAGTCTCATAATTAAATTTTGAGTTGTTTAGGAGTCAAGAGAGTGTTACACATCTAAGAAGATACTTTTAAAATTGTGTTGCAATTAGTATGAATGTTGAGTCAGATATAGAACTTTAAACTCATGGAGATGTTTAGATAGTAGAATGTTAAAGTCAGGTACCAAATACATATGGACTGGTCATTGGGAATGTATGTTAAGCCATATAACCCTCATAACTGTGGCCTAGTTACCTCTGTTGTACTGTATTGTATTTATTATTATAAGAGAAAGAGCCATTTGTTGGACTGAAAGGAGAAACTGTAAGGGGAAATAAGATACACCTTAAACTTAAAAGAAAAAAAAAAAGGGAAGAGGATGGGGGGTTGAGGGTGGGAGGGTGGGACTGGAGGGGGAATAGGGAGGGGACTGCGGTTGAGATCTAACTTGAAGAAATAAAAAATAAAGGAAAAAAAAGAATATAGCTCATGGCAGGACCTGGAGGCAGATGCCTGTAGCCCTAGTACTGTGGAAGTGAGGCAGGGGTTCAGGAGTTCAAGGCCAGTCTCAGCTATATAGTGAGTTAGGAGCCAGCCTGGACTGCATAAGACCCTGTCTCAAAAAATAAACAGAATGGAGATTCTATGTGGAAAAAAAAAAGAAAACATCTTTGAATGCCATATTCTGCAGATCTCTTGAGGTTTTTGAAGATCACCTATCCATCTCTTATATTTAGATAAGCAAATGTTGCTTGTTTCTTAGCAACTTGATTTCTGAGTAGCTTAGAAAATAACTGTGATAGACTGTCATAGTACCTAACAAAATTACAAGCTTGAATGACTATTAGTTTGCATTTCTTAATTATCCTGAACAGTTTATGAGAGTTGGTAGCTAAAGGCTGAAACTTCACATTTCATTTTTAAGCATAAAAAGGACAAAACCTGGAAGCAGGTAAATCGACAGCCTAGCTCTGCCAAGACAGGGTAGGAAAGTCTTTCATAATTCCTGCTTTACAATCAATGCCTGTCACAGAAATGGGGCCAAATGTCTAAAGATTGATGCTGTAATGTATGGAGAGAAAATGGGAACTGTTCAGGCAGCCACTGGTATGTCATTTCATAGTTTTGGAAGCTGTGGGCCCTGCACTTACTATATAATCAGATATATTTATCCCTCTCAGGTCTCTGAGGTGGTTGAAGAATAGATAGCTAGAGTCTCAGTTAAATTTTGAGTTGTTTAGGAATCAAGAGGGTGTTCTGGATCGAAGATGTTTTTAAAATGGTGATGCAAGTTAGTATGAAAGCTGAGTTGGATATAGAACTTTAAACTCATGGAGATGGTTAGATAGTAGAATGTTAAGGTCAGGTGCCAAATACATATGGACTGGACATTGGTAATATATGCTAAGCCATATAACTCTCATAATTGTAGCCTATTTGTTTCTGTTGTTTTGTAGTGTATTTATTGTTATAAGAGAAGGAACTATTATTGGACTGAAAGGTGGAGCTGTTGGAGGGGGAAAGATATACCTTAAACTTAAAAAAGGGGGGAAGAGGATAGGGGGCTTAAGGGGAAGAGAGTGGGAGGATGGTACTGGAGGGAGGAGTAGGGAGGGGATTGTGATTGAAATGTAACTTGAAGAAATAAAAAATAAATTAAAAAAAAAAAACAGCTGACAAATGAGTCCACATGAAACTAAGGCTTTTAAACAAAGATCACCATCATTCAAGGGAAGAGACAGGTTCCAGAATGGGAAAAATATTTACCAGTTATATATCTGATAGAGGGTTAAAATCTATAATTTACAAAGAAATAAAAACAAATCTAACCAATAAGAAAACAAACTTTTAAAATGGAATACAGGACTAAATATAGAGTTCTTAAAACATAAAACTAAATGGCTGAGAAACGGTTTCTTTTAAATGTTCAATACCATTATCTATCAAGGAAATGAAAATTAAAACCACTTTGACAATTCATAGAATCCCAGTCAGATGGACAAGAAAACAAATTGAAGAAGATGCTGTCAAGGTTCTAGGAAAAGGAGAACACTTTGTTGTCAAGCCAAGTTTTTGTTCTCATTGCTTGTTGGAGTGCAACTTGGTCGAGCCGCTTTGGAAATTATTTTGAAGGCTCCTCAACAAGTTAAAAATATATCTGTCACACGATACAGCTATACCACTTTTGTATATATACCCCAAAGACTCTATATCTCCCTGTAGAGATATTTGTTCATCAATGTTCATTACTGTTTTAGTCTCAATAGCCAGGAAATAAAAATAGCCTAGATACCCATAAACTGATGAATGACTAACAAAAACATGGTACATTTACATAACAGAACATTATTCAACTATTAAGAAAGATTGAATTATGAATTTTTCAAATAAATGGATAGAAATGAAAACATCATCCTAATTGAAGTTACCCAGACTCAGAAAAGCAAAATCATGTTTTATTTTCTCGTAAGTGGATGTTAGCATTTAGACTTTAAATATAGGTTTTTCATTTGGATTAGTCATAGAGGTTAAAAAATCATAAGGTGTGAAGGGAGAAGAGGAGGGAAGAAGACATAAAAGGAAAAGAAGATATACTATAATGTTATAGAGGGAAAAATGGAATGGAAGAATTAAATGGAATAGGGGTGGAAGGGCAGCATAGAAGCTTCCTACATATATACACATACATGCATACAAAAAAATAGCTTGAGTTGTGTTTCCCTATAATTGGAGTACAATACCCCAACTTGACACCATATACTGCCAAATAAAAATTCTAATACCAGGAATGAGTTGCCTCTTTTTTATTTGTTGACCAGTGGAGTATTCTAGACCTCTAAATATTATAGGCTATTATCATTGCTCTAGGATACCCTCTTGAACTTGACAGGAATTGACTGAAGATACCACATTCCTGAGTCATAGTACATGGAGAAATCTAGCTGGTGCTCCACTGTTATCTTCCCCCTACTGACCCCTGGTCTACAGAGTGAGGTCCAGGATAGCCAGGGCTACACAAAGAAACCTTGTTTCAAATGCAAAACAAAACAGTAGAAGTCTTTTGTTTAAATACAATGATATAAAATTCATAACATTTAACATAATGACTAAGAGCAAAGGCTTTGGTCCCAGACACTCCTTATTTATTTGAGTTCAGCTCCTGCAACTTTGTAGTTTCTTTAACTACAGAGAAATCATCCCTCCTTCTGAATTTCAGCTTCATCCACAGTAGAGCATATTGAATATTAGTCAGTATATTGGAATATGGAATATTAGTACTCTACGGGACTATTACGGAGATGGTATGAAATAACTCCTGTGAATAAACTCAGGAGAGTGACTTAATTCTAATAAATACTCAACAATGTTCTTATTTTATGCATGACTAGTGGACTGACATAACCTCAGGACTTCCCAGGAGACTCTTGGCTTTGCTACCATGTCACCCACACTGCAAACAAAATTATAAAGCAATTACTGGATGCCCCCAAAGCACTATGAATATGTCATCTAATCTTCCCTCTCCTGCCTGGCATTCCTGTGGGACATCTCAAGAAATTTTCTTGTCTGAGCAGGTTGACAGCTGTAATCTGATGGTTTCGAAATAGTCTTACTGCCTAAGGATTTTATGTAAAAAATGATTTTGATTCATCATTAAACATATAAGACTACACTAAGTGATGCAGTATCTGGAATAAATGGTGTTGAAAGACTGGACACATATGTGTAAAAGAATGAAGTTAGATACTGACTTTACATCACTTACAGATATTAACTAAGCTCCTAGAAGAAAATATAGGGTACAGTCTTCATGATAGTGGCATGAGGTAGCAGTAGGAGTGGTAGGAGATATGTCTTTAAGGGGTTTAGTTCCAATATTTTGGGTGAAGAAGTTCTGGGATTTCAGTGCAGCATGCATATACTAAAATCTAATGGACTTTACCATGTTCAGTATGGTCAATTTTATGTTTCATACCACCAGATACAAAGACAGAGAGAAAGGAAAAACATGTGTGTTCTAATATATTTAAACAAACAACTATGTATCTCTATCTTATGCAGTAGGACACTTAGCATCATTGGAAATGTAGTAGCTCTCCCTTGGCCCATTTTGATTTCTTTTCCTTTTCCTCCTTCTCCAAAGTATCTGCTATTCAGATATTTTGTTACTTTCATCCTTTGACTCACATGATCAATTTTCCACAGATGTATATGTCTCCAAACATTAGTTTGTTTGCTTTAGAAAACAGAAGGGAAGCCATATCCAGAAGAATACATTTCAGGTTCCTTGTGCTGAGATTACAAGTGCTCACTGAGGCACTCAGCTCCAACTATATTGGTTATTACTTGCTTTTGTCATTAAAGTTAGAGTTTTGATTCTATGCATGCTGAGTTGTAGTTCATTCATTCTCATTGTTGTATAACATCTTATTGTGTAAATGCACCACACACTGAATTTACATATACACTATTCTATACATACATATACACAGACATAACCATATATGTACACATACATATTCTTTTGAATATGTGGCTTAAAATAGAAATATTCCAATTATTATCTGTTGCTATTGAAAACTATGAGATATTTTTTGTTCCATACATATGCAAGACCTTCCCTAGAACCTACACTGAGGAGTACAACTGGTGAACCATTGATTACATGGATGTTCAATTTTATTATGTAAGGATAGATTGTCTCCTAAGTGGGAGTGGCAATTTGCATGTCACCACCTGTAGGTGAGACCCTGAGAATCTCAGCCACACTAAATATTTCCAATAATGGCAATTGGGTGAGATATGAGGTCATCACAATTTTCCTGGTCAATAATGTTGAAATATGTTAATATGTTTATGGGATGCTCATGTTTCCTTTCATTTCTGTTTAACATCTTTACTATAGCATAGGCTTTTTATTATTGACTATAGAAGCTCATTACATATTGTGGACATGAATGCTTTCATGTTCATTTATCTGTCAGTTATGTTCTTTCACTTTGAGGGTCATTATTTTACACCATGTGCTACATCAGTTACTTGTCTCATTGATGCAAGAAAGTAACTGACAAAAGCAGTTTAAAGAAGGAAAGCTTTAGTTTGACCCACAGATTCAGAGTCCATTTCATCACTATGGTTAAGTCATGAGCTTAAGGCAGCTAGTCACATTGTGTCTGAAGTCAGAAGCTGAATGTGATGAATGCTGGTGTTTATCTCTCTTTATCCTTTTCACTCTCTCTGGGACTCCTGACCATGATATGGTGCTACCCACAGTTCAGGTTAGTTTTTCTACCTCAATTAACCTTATCTACATAATCCCCCACAGGAATACCCCCAAACAAACCAAATATAGATCGACACTAAACAGGCATTCACAGAAAGAAGTTTGTCTCCTATTTGATTCTAGATCCGGTATTAGCTATCACATGTGGTGATAGAATTGGTATTTGCATATACAGAGAACCTGGGTATCTAAGTGAACATTAAGCAGTCTCCTCTCAGATCTGTTGTTGATCTGTTCCACATCCTCTCACAATTCCCATGTAAATCTCATTTCTTTTTTTAAATATTGGATTGCAATACTGAGTAATCATTTGGGCAATGCTTCATCCTATGTCCTGCAGCTTCAGATAATGGAAAGGGCCCTTCTGTGTCTGACTATAATGATGACCCATAAACAGCCTTCAATATCACTAATTCTAAGATCTCTGCTTATTAAAACAGAGCTGAAGACACCTGTGTTTCAAACACATGTAAATGAACCATATTGAATTTTGAAGGTAACCATGAATTCCTACATCTTAGACTCATGACAATTTGGACTTTCTTGACTTCCTTGAAAGTCAAGTGATTCCACATCTGCTCTTGTTTTCAAACCTTCTTCCAATTTGCCTCCAAAACATGATTAGATCTTTCTTGAATTTCTATCTTGAAACTGTCCTCTCTCTCTCTCTCTATCTCTCTCTCTCTCTCTCTCTCTCTCTCTCTCTCTCTCTGTGTGTGTGTGTGTGTGTGTGTGTGTGTGTGTGTGTGTGTGTGTGTGTGTGTATAAAATCTCTTTACATGTTTTGGAATTCATTGTAATGAACAAGAATTTCAGAAAATGAAGCCATTATGAAATCATAGATGAATAACAGATTCCATTTTTCTTAGACCTAATGGAGGACTTCTAGTCTACAAATGATGCTTTTAGCACATAGAGGATACCTGAATATACAACCAATTTGGATAAAATATCTCCAGTTACAAACTGATTTTACAGCACCAGGCATTAGTGAAATTCTGATATGACTCCAAGAGGGTACTCAACAACTTTAGTTAGTTCTAAGATGGTTAGTGCCATGGATGAGATGTGAACTATTCCCCAAAGACTCATGCAAAGATCACCAATGTGGCAATATTCAAAAGCAAAGTCTTTGTGAAACATTTGAATTATGCAAACTCTAATCTCACAAAAAGACCAATGCACTGATAGACTCATAGCATAATGATAGACATATAACTTAATGTGCTATTGGGAAACTTGAGGAGACGAGGTCTAGTTAGAGGATAGTGTTCAGTGCCCAAGGAGGAGTCAGGAGTCTCTCTCTCTCTCTCTCTCTCTCTCTCTCTCTCTCTCTCTCTCTCATCTATCTATCTATCTATCTATCTATCTATCTATCTATCTATCTTTCTATCTATCCCATTAGGTAAGTAGCTTTGCTCTGGGTCATCCTTCTACAATAATAGTTTGCATCACAACAGGACCAGAAACAATAAAGCCAGTTGCCATGTACTGAAACCTCTGAATCAGCTACAGGAAATCCTAGAACTCTGCCTCAGTCCCTGGATAGTAAGTCACAAAGGAGCTCAGAGAAGATAAATTTCCTGATGGGGTGGGACTCAAACTAGCTCTACTCCCCTATGAAGTCCTTAGCCTCTGCAATTTTCTACAAACCACTTGTTGCATCTAAGGCAAACATGAAGAGTTGCTGACTTAAGCTCTCTCCATCACACACCTGGCTTCTCATAGTCATCATCATCTATTAGACGTTGTTTGGCTCTGCTCTGCAAATAACAGAGAACAATTTCCTCATGCATCTCTAGGGCTTGAGGGGAATGAACCAGAGTAGGTGCTGAATTGACCTATGTTGACAATGACTATTTAAAAAGCAAGTCAGCACTGCAACTCCATACAGAGCCTAAGTCTAGTCTCCTATTTCCAGAGTCAACATTCTCTTTCCCATGACGGAAGGTACTCAGGGTCCTTCAAGTCATCACCACCCTCCCCAGGTGGATATGTGTCTCTTTCACAATATTTCCCTAGGCAGTCTTCCCTAGTATTCAGTGCCCACTTTGAGCCATGCCTGTGCATCTGTTCAGACACAAAGGTCTGTGTGGCTCCCTGAAAATATATATTGCTTTAAAAAACAAGATGGAATGTAGCTCAATTTTAGACTGTCTGTATTCAAAGGCCTTTGTTTTTCAGCGATATGATCTTGGGAAAGATATTTAATTTCTGTCTCATTTTACCTGTCTATAAAGTATAGATAATAGCAGCATACCTCATGAAGTTGCCGTGAAGATTAAATTGTCAATATTTGTAAAGCACTTAGAGTCACACTTAGCTCACGGTAAGAGCTACTTATGTATTAACCACCATTGTACTATTTCATAAATAAGCCTTGGATAGAATATCAGTTCTGAAAAAGTGTTTTTTCTTTATTAGTGCCATTTTCTTACTTTTCTGTAGGTATTTAGCACTATCATAAAGGTATAAGCACTATCATAAACTCTGACCACCAATCTTTATGCTTAATGACCAGGCAACTTTGGGTCAATGCACTTATGTGCTGTAAGATTCATTTTGCCTACCATCAGAGTGGAAATAGTGATAGTATTCACTTTACAGACCATCATGGAAGTTAAAACAGAAAGCATCCAACACATCCTGATACATAAGAACCCAGTAAAGGATAAATATCTGCTGAAGAATTTGAAAAGGAAAGATATTTCCTTGCTAGTGAACACAGAGGACTATTCTCCATCTATTTTCCATGAAGTAGACTTCTTTGGAAAAGCAGAGAGCTTTTTTGATATCAAAAAAGATATGTGGTCACTTGGGCATGAACCCTTTGCTTTCACAAGCAATGCACAAAGATGTTTTCACATCTTCTAATATTTCAGTAGGTTTTTAAATCAGCCAGTATCTTACATTGTATGAGGCACCCACTAGATGTCACAGAGAAGATAGTTTTGAGTCAGAATTGGTTCATCAAAAGGATAAGAGACTCACAAGTGTATTAAAAGTAAAGACAGGAGGGATCCAAGATGGCAGCAGCCTGTACGGACACATTTTAATCTTGGGGAAAACCGCGAATGTTTTAAGACGCTGTACAAAAATATCTAAGAGTCCGGACCCCCCCCCCACTCGGGTCTCATCCAACTACCCGGGGACCACTAAAAGTCCCTGGGCAGGACACTCCCTCCCACTCTCGGGCACGCATGGAAGCCGCTGAATCCAGGAATCGGGATCCCCCCTCCCCACCAGGAGAGACACACCGGGTAAGTTCCAATCTAATACCCAGGGGGCAGATTCAAACCCCACACAGAGATACTCTCCAGCCTGCTGGCCCCCCTCCAGGTCTCACACAGACGGTCTGGCTATCTGGCAAAGGCTTGCACACCCGTGGGAGCACATGCGGTTCAGTGGCAGAATACCCATCAGGCTGTAGATTGCAACCCACTGCAGTGTATGGAACTTGGTTGATCGTGACACCACCTGCCAGTTTCCAGAGCCGGCTACAGGGGGAGAAGGTAGATTTTACCTACCATAGGATTCAATCCTGGGCAAACAGTTAAGTATTTTCCATTATTATTGGTCTTTTTTTGCTACTATGGACACTTCCAGCAGGGAGCCAGAGCTTAAATGTATACAGCTCCGCACCCTTGATAAGTGAAGTCTCCAACCAAGAGGCAGGGAGGAAAAACAAACCTTACAAGAGTGGAGTCAGGCAATTTGACTGCTACACTAAAGTGTCCCCTTTGGATCTAAGAATAGAAGACAACAGGAACAGATGGCTAAGACTTCCAAATGGCCAAGGGCCCCAGAAAAAGCAGGATTCAAGGCAGAATGACTCCAACAAAAGAAAGCGATGCCATTTCAGCCAACCCTGATCACATCACCACAACTGAAACACATGAAAACGATAACAATTCTACATTATGGAAAGTGATAGAGTCCCTTGAAGAAGAACTTAAATTTATGAAGGAATTCAAAGAGGCCATGATTTCACAAATGAAAACTATGGATAACACCATTAGAGAACTTCAAAACAAGGTGGCTCAGCTTGAACATGAAAAGGATAGGACAATAGAAGACTTCCAGGCAAAGACAAGCAATTAGGAACAGGAAATGTACAAAGCGAATAAAACCATTCAAGACACAAAAATGGAAATGGAAACAATAAAGAAAACACAGTCAGAGTTAAATATGGAAATGGAGAGCAAAGAGAAGAGAACAGGAACTATGGATATCAGTACCAAAAATAGGATTCAAGAGATGGAAGACAGGATCTCAGGCATGGAATATTCGATGGAAGAAATCAGTACAACATCCAAAGAAAATGAGAAAGCTAAAAAATCTCTCACCCACAACATCCAAGAAATCAATGACTCAATGAGAAGAAGGAACCTAAGAATTATAGGCGTAGAGGAAAGAGAAGACCCCTGACTCCAGGGTCCAGGAAATATCTTCAACAAAATCATAGAAGAAAACTTCCCAAACCTAAAGAAAGAGATGCCAATAAAATTCCAAGAGGCTTACACAACACCAACTAGATTATATCAGAAAAGCAACACCTCTCGCTACATAATAATTGAAACTCCAAACATAGAGAACAAAAAAAGAATATTAAAAGCTGTAAGAGAAAAAGGCCAAGTCATATACAATGGCAGACCCATCAGAATTACACCTGACTTCTCCTCAGAAACGTTAAAAGCTAGAAGGGCCTGGGCAGATGTCCTACAAGCACTGAGAGAACATAGGTGCCCAGCCAGACTACTATACCTAGCAAAACTCTCTATCAACATAGAAGGAGAAAACAAGATATTCCATGACAAAATCTAATTCAAACAATATCTACCCACAAACCCAACCCTACAGAAGATCCTAGAAAGAAAATTCCAACCCAGAGAAGATAACTACACCCAAGAAAACAGAGGAAATAGAAATCTCCACAGCAACTAAACAAAAAGAAGCACAAGACAACCACCTATACCAAAATAATGGCAAATAACAACCCCTGGTCACTAATATCCATCAACATCAATGAATTCAACTCGCCAATAAAAAGACACAGACTTACAGACTGGATCCGTAAACAAGACCCATCTTTTTGCTGCATACAAGAAACACATCTCACTATTGAAGAAAGACACTATCTCAAAGTAAAGGGCTGGGAAAAGGTCTTCCAAGCAAATGGACCCAGGGAGCAAGCTGGAGTAGCCATCCTAATATCGAACAAAATAGACTTCTAAATGAAGTTAATAAAAAAAGACAGAGAAGGGCATTACATACTCGTTAAGGGAAATATCAATCAAGAGGACATCTCAATATTGAACTTCTATGCCCCAAATACAAAAGCACCTACATTTGTAAAAGAAACGCTTCTAAAACTTAAATCACACATCGATCCCAACACTTTAGTAATGGGAGACTTCAACACCCCACTCACAATAATGGACAGATCATCAAGACAGAAGCCAAACAGAGAAATAATGAGTCTAACAGAGATCATGAACCAAATGGACCTAACAGATATCTACAGAACGTTTCACCCAAACACAAAAGAATACAGCTTCTCAGCACCGCACGGGACCTTCTCCAAAATTGACCATACAGTTGGACACAAAGATAGCCTCAACAGATACAACAAAATTGAAATAACTCCTTGTATCTTATCAGACCACCATGGAATAAAGCTGGACTTCAACAGCAAAAGAATCAACAGAAAGGCTACACACACATGGAAATTGAACAACTCTTTACTAGATGACTATTGGGTCAGGGAAGAAATAAAGAAGGAAATCAAAGACTTCTTAAAATCCAACGAAAATGAAGACACAACATACCCAAACCTATGGGACACAATGAAAGCAGTGCTACGAGGAAAATTCATAGCATTAAGTGCCTTCAAAAAGAAAATTGTGACAGCTCATATTAACGAATTAACAGCCAAAAAAAAGAAGCAAATACCCCCAAAAGAAGCAGAAGGCAGGAGATCATCAAACTTAGGGCTGAAATCAACAACTTAGAAAAAAAAAAAAACGATAAAAAGAATCAATGAAACCAAGAGTTGGTTCTTTGAGAAAATCAACAAAATAGGCAGACCCTTAGCCAAATTAACTAAAAGATAGAGGGGAAAAAACCCAAATCAACAAAATCAGAAATGAAAAGGGACAAATAACAACAGACATTGAGGAAATCCAGAAAATATTTAGATCCTACTTTAAATATCTATACTCCACCAAATTTGAGAACTTAAGCGAAATGGACAATTTTCTCGATAGAGTCCACCTACTGAAGCTAAATCAAGATCAGATTAACAGATTAAACAGCCCTATAACTCCTAAGGAAATAGAAACAGTCATTAAAAATCTCCCAACCAAAAAAGCCCAGGGCCAGATGGCTTTAACACGGAATTCTACCGGAACTTCAAAGAGGAGCTAACGCTAATACTCTTCAAACTCTTTCACCAAATAGAATCAGAAAGAACATTGCCAAACTCATTCTATGAGGCCACAGTTACCCTGATTCCTAAACCACACAAAGACCCAACAAAGAAAGAGAACTTCAGACCAATATCTCTCATGAACATAGATACAAAAATACTTAATAAAATACTAGCAAACCGAATTCCAGAACACTTCAAAAGTATCATACACCATGATCAAGTAGGCTTCATCCCAGGGATGCAGGAATGGTTCAACATATGAAAGTCTATCAACATAATTCACCATAGAAACAAGATGAAGGAAAAAATCCACATAATAATCTCACTAGATACAGAAAAAGCATTTGACAAAATCCAACACCCCTTCATGCTAAAAGTTCTGGAGAGAACGGGCATACAAGGACCATACCTAGAAATAATAAAGGCAATATACAGCAGGCCAGTGGCCAACATCAAATTAAATGGAGAGAAACTTGAAGCATTTCCTCTAAACTCAGGGACATGACAAGGATGTCCACTTTCACCATATCTCTTCAATATAGGACTTGAAGTTCTTGCTAGAGCAATAAGACAACTAAAGGAGATCAAAGGGATAAACATTGGAAACAAAGAAGTCAAATTATCCCTATTTGCATATGATATGATAGTATACATAAGTGACCCCAAAAATTCCACTAGAGAACTCTTATAGCTGATAAACACCTTGAGCAAGGTGACTGGATACAAAATTAATTCAAAAAAATCAGAAGCTCTTCTTTATACAACAAACAAATGGGCTGAGAAAGAAATAAGGGAAACAACCCCATTCACAATAGCCACAAACAACATAAAATACCTGGGGGTAACTTTATCCAAGCAAGTAAAGGACCTATACAACAAGAACTTCAAGCCCTTGAAGAAAGAAATGGAAGAGGCCTTTAGAAGATGGAAAGATCTCCCATGCTCATGGATAGGTAAGATCAACATAATAAAAATGGCTATCCTACCAAAAGCAATATATAGATTCAATGCAATTCCTATCAAAATACCAACACAATTCTTTATAGACCTGGAAAGAGCTATTCTCACTTTCATATGGAACAAAAAAGCCCAGAATAGCTAAATCAATCCTTGACAATAAAAAAAAATCTGAAGGTATCACCATCCCAGATTTCAAGCTGTACTACAGAGCAATAGTAGTAAAAAAAAAAGCATGGTATTGGTACAGAAACAGACCAGTAGATCAATGGAGTCGAATTGAAGATCCAGAAATAGACCCATACACTTATGGTCACTTAATTTTTGACAAAGAAGCCAAAACGGCACAATGGAAGAAGGACAGCATCTTCAACAAATGGTGCTGGTCCAACTGGATGTTCACTTGTAAAAGAATGAAATTAGACCCATACTTATCACCTTGTACAAAACTTAAATCCAAGTGGATCAAAGACCCTAACATAAGGCTGGTGAGCCTAAATCTACTAGAAGAAAAAGTGGGAAAAACCCTCGAACTTATTGGCACAGGCGACAACTTCCTGAACAGAAAACCAACAGCTCAGGATCTGAGATCAACAATCAATAAATGGGACCTCATGAAACTGAAAAGCTTCTGTAAGGCAAAAGACACTCTCATTCGAACAAAACGGCAGCCTACATACTGGGAGAAAATCTTCACCAACCCCACATATGACAGAGGGCTAATATCCAAAATCTACAAAGAACTCAAGAAATTAAATGCCAAGAAACCAAAAAATCCAATCAAAAAATGGGGGACAGAGCTAAATAGAGAATTCACAAAGGAGGAATCCCTAATGGCTGAGAGACACTTGAAGAAATGCTCAACATCCTTAATCAACAGAGAAATGCAACTCAAGACGACTCTGAGATTCTATCTCACACCTGTCAGAATGGCTAAGATCAAAAACTCAAATGACAGCACATGCTGGCGAGGGTGTGGAGAAAGGGGTACCCTACTACATTGCTGGTGGGAGTGCAGGGTTGTGCAACCACAATGGAGGTCAGTCTGGCAATATCTTAGAAAACTTGGAATAGCTTTGCCTCAGGACCCAGCCATACCACTTCTGGGTATATACCCAAATGTCTCCTCATGGAATCATAAGGAAGTTTCCTCATCTATGTTCATAGCAGCCTTATTTGTAATAGCTAGAAACTGAAAACAACCCAGATGTCCCTCAACTGAAGAATGGGTTAAAAACTCTGTTACATCTACACAATGGAATATTATTCAGCTATCAGGAACAATGAAATTATGCAATTTGCAGCCAAATGGATGGAACTAGAAAAGCTCATCCTGAGTGAGATAACCCAAATGCAGAAGGATGAATATGGCATCTATTCACTTATAGTAGGATTTTAGTTATATAGTAGAGGATATCAATATTACAACTTACGCACCAAAGGGAACATGGACATAGACTTTTATTTTTTTTTTCTTTTATTTTTATTCTTTTTTATCTGTTTGTCAGCTTACTTGTTTGTTTGGTTTTTGAGTTCTCTCTCCCTGGCAATGAGACACTTTTCATCGGTGTACTGCCTCGTAGACCCCCATTGTATGAGGATGCTCCTGGCCCTCATATGACCTATGAACTGGGGTGACGGACGGTTATATAGGGCCACCCCACTCCAGAGAATCAGGATGGAAGGATCAGGGGATAAAGAAAAAAATGAAATGTGAAGTTTCGGCCTTTGGCTACTAATTGTCATAAACTGTTTAGGATAATTAAGAAATGTAAGCTAATAGTCATGCAAGTCTGTCATTTTGTTTGGTGCTATGACAGTCTACTATAGTTATTTTCTAAGCTAATCAGAAATCAAGTTGCTAAAAGACAAGCAACTTTTGCTTATCCTAATATAAGAGATAGATAGGGCCTCTTCAAAAACCTCAAGAGATCTGCAGAATATGGCATTCAAAGTTGTTTGCTTAACTTTAGATTTTTTTGATATCGAGACATATCAACTCCTGACAGCACCCCCTATTCTACTCCAAGTAGAAGATGAGCATCAAAGAATCTCCAGTGGGAGATGATTGAATTAGTGGCAAGCCTATCTCTTGGCAGAAAAAAACCCTTGCTCCAACTGTAGACAGAATGCTGTCCAAAAAGTACAAAAATTGGAAGCAGGTAAGTTGACAACCTAGCTCTGCCAAGACAGGGTAGGCAAGTCTTTCATAATTCCTGCTCTACAATCAATGTCTGTCAGAGAAACGGGGCCAAATGACTGAAGATCGATGCTGTAATACATGGAGAGAAAATGGGAACTGTCCAGGCAGCCACTGGTATGTTATTTCTTAGTTTTGGAAGCTGCGGGCCCTGCACTTCCTATATAATCAGATATATTTATCCCTCTCAGGTCTCTGAGGTGGTTGAAGAATAGATAGCTAGAGTCTCATAATTAAATTTTGAGTTGTTTAGGAATCAAGAGAGTGCCCTGGATCTAAGAAGATGTTTTTAAAATTGTGATGCAAGCTAGTATGAAAACTGAGTTAGATATAGAACTTTAAACTCATGGAGATGGTTAGATAGTAGAACATTAAAGTCAGGTGCCAAATGCATATGGACTGGACAATGGGAATGTATGCTAAGCCATATAACTCTTATAATTGTGGCCTAATTACCTCTGTTGTTGTAAATTGTATTTATTATTATAAGAGAAAAGCCATTTATTGGACTAAAAGGGGGAGCTGTTAGGGGGGAAAACATATACCCTAAACTTAAAAAAAAGGATGGGGATGGGTGGGTTGAGGCAGAAGAGGGTGGGAGGATGGGACTGGAGGGGGGAGTAGGGAGGGGTTTGCGATTGAGATGAAACTTGAATAAAAAATAAATAAATAATAAAAAACAAATAAAACACGTATAAGAACTATAATTATATGATTTTAATATCTCCCTTTTGAAATATAACATAAAAAAGAAGAAATCAAAAAAAGTAAAGACAGAGCACATTGAATGTGAGTGTAT
Organism: Lophiomys imhausi; assembly: GCA_907164525.1. Lineage (NCBI taxonomy): Eukaryota > Metazoa > Chordata > Mammalia > Rodentia > Muridae > Lophiomys > Lophiomys imhausi. Next base: position 4,073,610 of record CAJQZJ010033049.1, read on the forward strand.
ATTGGGTGGGCATTTTTCACTTAGCATCTTATTTCAATATTCATCTGTGCTTTGATGATGATCAATGTTGTTAAATAGCATTTTGTATTCAGATATATAGATTTTAGGGGTGAGGTAGGATTAATTGTAAGCAGGCATGAGGATACTGGAAAGATTATTTTTATGGCATGTGAATTACATCTCAATAAATTGTTAATTTAAAAGTCCAGTGTAAATCTGAGTGAAGAAAATATTTTTAGGTTTGAATATGAAGGAAATTTTCCTGAAAGAGATAACCTGTAGTAAGGAAAACTTCCTGGAAAGGACAGCCTGCATGATAGACTGGATAAATTGGATTTGCCTGAGTGCCAAATAATGGAAGGATCTGGCATTCAAGGTTTGGACATGGAGCACTTTCGATAGATGTGTCTCAGGAGGGGCACAGATAAAGGGTAGAACAGCAATGGAGGTTAACAGTAACCACAAAAATGTTTTAGTAAAAGAGTTGCAGATTGTGTGTGTGTGTGTGTGTGTGTGTGTGTGTGTGTGTGTGTGTGTGTAACATGACATTTTCAAGAAGACAGATAACTCAGGAATTAGAAATCAGAGAGTAGTGTTTGCCAGCTGTTAGGAGTGGGGTGTGTGGTTCTGAACATCAGGAAAAGAATGAGAGCAGGAATGTGAGCCTTTCTAGAATGCCCAGTTTCATTCCCAGGGCAATTGCACGCTACAGATGAAATTACTCACCTATAGCCACTGAATGACTTATTTAAAGCTACCCAAATGGGAGGTGGCAGAAAGGGTCCTGAAGTCCTAACTGCAGCATCCAAGCCCAAGCCTCTAGCCACTGCAGACTCCTGGCCTGGGCTGGAGTTCCTGATGCTCTGGGATGTAGGAACGGAAAGGGCTTGAGCACAATCCATCGTAATCTTGTTTGTTGGAAGACGACCTCATTTGCCATCATCTAACTGAATTCAAACCTCGTGGAAAGGTGACATACTAAAACCACTCTCTTCAGAATGAGCCTGCTTTCAGGCAAATGAATCGTTCAGATATGAAATTAGAAATATGTTCTGAAGTGCGTAGAAGCTGCCGGACACATTGTGCCTTGACACCGATTTCAATTGCGTCTTAACCTTCAGCATGATGATGTGACATTTTACTCCTCTGTCACCTACTGATCAGCTCTCTCCCTTTGATTTCTGTTGTTAAATATGAGCTTTGCTGTGCTCCATCGATTTCTGCAAAGATTCTTCTGTTTACAGCTTTGATAATCTCTGTTTAATCTGCAGGAGTAATTGGATTCCAACAATGGTAGCTGGATTTCCCAAACCGCTGAGGCCAGAGAAAATATGGGAGGGCCAAAACAAAACAAACCCCAAAATTCAGAAGCCTCCTTTGTGCTCCAGCTAATACTGACCTTTTCCTCTCAGGTTTGAAAGGTTATGTCCTAATCAGTTCGGATGGAGTAACAAAAAAGACGTGTTTCCCTTAAATGAAATGAGGCTGTAAAAGTCACAGCTCTGTGCCCTGGATTCCTTCACTGCTGGGACTGATTATGATCTCATCCAAGAAAATAGGAATGAAAGAACTAATTTCTCTCTTACAAATCAGTCTCTTCCAGAAAACACACAGAAACCAAGACTTCACATTTTATGGCGATTTTGTATAGTGACATTTTCCAAATACAGAGGTGGAGGGAAGGACACATGGCTGGTGTTGGTTCTTAACTTGAGTCTGGCCTGTGATGGAGGGATAACCTTGGGCAAAGTGACCTCTGTACTGTGTTTCCCTCATGGAAAATGAAAGGCACTAATAAAATTTACAGAGAAACTGCACAAACAGTTCCATTAACTCAGAAAATGCTGAGAGCACTGGCAGAGTGTCACAGGTCTAATAACTAAGGAAGAAAAGTAGAGAACAGAAAAGATCTTGGAACAGATTGAGCAGTCGTGTGTTTATTGGTTTTATGTTACATGCAGAAAATTATGTGTACATGGAAAAGAAAGGAGCATATTTAGGCAGTGGCCTCTGTGCCTGTGAGACAGAGAGGGAACAGCATGACAAGAACTTCAAGAGACACACCCCTAATGGGGGTGGAGTGGGGCAGGGCAGGGCCCCTATCTGCAAAATTCAACAGTGACCAACACCAGAGTCTCAGTGTAAACAGAGCATCTTTCCTCGCTGTACAAGTAGGAAAAATATTAACTCATAATCGTTTACTTTTAGTGATTTATTGGCATGCATTAATTATGTATATAAATAGGTTTAATTCTGTTCATTTTCATACATGTAGATATGGCTATTTGAAGGAGAATTGTCTCCCTAAGCTCATGTTTGAATACTTGGTCCAGATTAGTGGACCTGTTTTGCCTTAGGAGATGTGACCTTGGAGGAGGCTACAAAAAGCTTCAAAAGTCTCCCACCGTTCCCAGTGTGCTCTTGGCCCCCTGTTTGTGGATCAAGATGTGAGCTCCTAGGTGGTCCTGCCCCTACCTTTGCTCCACCATCATGGACTCCAACCCTATGAAACCATAAGCCCAACTGAGTTCTTTATACAAACATATGTATATATATATATATATATTGCCTTAGTCACGGTGTTTTGTAACAGCAATGGAACAGTAACTAATATGGTATATAATGCATTTTAGTCAACTTTACCCCTTCTTGGGCCCACCTATTGCTGACAAATCATTTTCTTCTCTCTAATGAGAACCTTTTATGGAAAGTTACTTTCATGTCTTATTTTTTTGTGTTTGTTTGTTTTTGTGACTCGATGCTTATAGGAGGGTGGGTTAGGGTTTGTCTACAGGAATGCACACTTTGCCAGTGTCTACACCACTGAAGAAAATGCCTCTCCCTCCCCTATCAACCATGTAGATCCTCAGAGGGCAGTGGGGCTCTGTGAAGCTCTTCTTATATGGAAAAGTGTTGACAGGCCCAATCATGTTCAAATTTTGTGCAGGTAATCCCAGCTGCTGTGTATTCAAGAATACAAAGACCATGTAATACCTGGATATCAGAGATTCACACTGATCACCACCAGTCCTCAATACTTCTATTTCTTATATTCTTTATTCCCTTCTTCCATGGTGTTTCTCAGGCCTTGGATGTCCCATTTATGGGTAGATATTCCACAGTCATTTGTTTTCACCATTTTTTGTTATGTTAATTTGTTACTTCAAGTTACATCTCCACCAAAATCCCCTCCCTCCACCCTCCTCGGTCCCCCCCCCCCCCCCCTCTATCCCCTCTCCCTTTATCCTACTCCTCTGGTGTGGGATGCCCCCACATATCAGCCCCCCTCAGTTCATCAATCTTATGAGGGCTAAGAGCTTCCTCTTGCGCTGGGAGCTGACATGGTAGCTCCACTAAGACAAAGTGTCCCACTAATAGGTTACAAATACTAAGTTCCTGTTCCTTTAAGTCTGTTGGTTGTAGGATAGTTATTCTGTACTATGGCTGGATTTTAACCATATCATACAGGATAATTGGATTTTGCAATTCTTCTTGCTAATCACTTTTATCACTTTCTTTGTGTGCGTGCAAACACTCATGGGTGTGTACACGTGTATGGTATCTATATGTGGATTTGTGTATGAATGTAATTTTCCTTCTTCCAGGGCTCAGTTATAGGAACCTGTCAGTACATTCAGCTTTTATGTGGGTTCTGAGGATCTGAAATTGGATGTTTACACTTCAGTAGTGTTTACTTCTCTACTGAGCCATCTTCCTGGGTCCCAATCACTCCAACTTTTCATGGGATGCATTTGCTTGGATATCTCAGATACCTCCAACTTTAAAGGACTGAAATCGAGAGGAGTCAGGTGTACACTCAGATATTTAAGCTTTGATTTGAATTTTCAGATGCCAGATAGTTGGGACTTCCCTATCTGAAACTACTTGTGCCATTGAAAGAGACTGTAAGGTATAGGATTTGGTTAGCACCAGATCTTGGGTCAGGCTTAATTTTTTACCTATCACATGGCTAATTTTTCTCTTTTTTGAGACTATAAAATAATTATACCATTGTCCTTTTCCCTTTCCTCTCTCCAAAGCCTCACATGTACTCCTCCTTTCTTTTTTTCAAATTCATGGCCTCCTTTTTCATTAATTACTGTTACATGCATATATGTCTATGTATATACATATATATTCCTAAGTACAATCATCTCAGTCTGCATAATGACATCTGTATGTATGTTTGCAGGGCTGACCACTTGATATTAGATATCCAACTGGTGTGCTTTTCACTGGGGAAGATAGGTATCTAAAGTTGAGTTTGTGGCACCCTATTATATCTATATTTTTGAGGGGGTGATGCAACTCTAGTGTTTGCTGTGAGTCTTGTTGATCACTAGCTTCACGATGTAACCAGTCAGATGATAAAGACTGACAGAGAGGAAGCTGAGTCTCTACAAATTGCTGGGTGCTGGGGATAATGGCCATCCCACAGAAGGTGGTCACAAGCAAGCATGAGACATCTCATCTCTGCAAAGAAAGGTATTTTGTCTCATGGTCATGTAGATTTTTGACCATTTTCCCAGATGTGCTGTTTTGCAGATTTTCTGATTGACTCAAACTAAGTTCTCAAGAGGACCTGGATTCTAAAGAGATGACTTGACGATTCACTGGCATCTAGTGGCCTCCATTGGATGTGAGCTTAAGAGATTCTCATGACAAGAATTTAGTTAGAATTTAGTTAGAATTCTTATAGAAAGAATTCTTTTTTAAATTAGCTAACATTTTAGAAAGAAATGTCTGTTTACATGGAAAATTTTACTTTTTTAGAAGACATTCTTCTGAATTCCAGGGCTCTACTATTATGTTGTATTATATTGTATTACATTGAATAGTATTTATTGTACTGTACTGTATTGTATCATCCTGTGGACTCTATTGTATTATACTGTTTGATATTATATTGTCCTGTACTATACCATATTGTACCATAGTGTATTATGCTGTTCTATAGTATATTATATTGTACTGCGCCATATTGTGCAGTATTATTATATTCACTGTGCTTTATTGCATTGTACTATACTATATAATACTCTATTATATATACTGTACTGTATTATATTATACTGCAATATATTACTATACTCTTCTATACTTTACTATATTGTACTATTCTATACTGTATTATGTTGTCTCTGAGCTCCATTTCTTTTTCTATGCTAAGACTCAATCCAAGGAGACAAGCGTGCTAGGCACCAGCACACCCAAGGCCTTGAGGGTGCTAGGCACAGGCACACCCCTTAGCTTCACCCAGCTTCTGTCTTGGTGCACCCTCACAGACCTCCCAAACTTTAGGTCTGTGGCAGGTCTCCTGCAGTCCATGAGTCCTGTTGTAATAAAAACCAATTTTGCATCAATTTAGGTATTCATTTCCCTATTTTTGATTAACATTCCAGTGTCTGTCTTTAATTTTTTTCTCTTGAACTGGTTATAACAACTGCCCATTGCTTCACTAGTTGAATATAATATTTTTTGTTTTGCTCATTTCATAGTTCCATGCATGGCATGACTCTAGCATGTTTGAAAGCATCCTTTAAGCCTTGCTCTCACAACATGTCAGTGGATTCACCCATGACAGCCAGGTTAATATTTTGAATGAGAAGAGCTTTGCAGGTATGAGTCTAACAGCGTTGCTTGTTTTATTCTCTACTGAGGTAAACCCACATGTCAACAGAATTGTATTGATTTAATATTCATAGAAATTTACATTTCTTTTTACTGACTTTGTATTTCTTTCTTGTGTTTATCTCAAATTGTTGGAGTGTGGATAATTGGGAATTGATGGTAATTTATTTTTATAATCTGACCACTGGGAGTCTACAAGTGAATAAATGGTATATGGAGTTTTAATCTCTATTTGGTGAGAGTCAATGGAGACTGCAGTTACTGGGGTTTTGTTTCTTGTTTCTTCTTTAACTCAAGCCAGTGAAGAGTTCATACTTTCTAAATGCAGAATAGCTCTTTGACATCTGAACTGGTGACTTTCACAATCTGTTTTCTGAGTTTATGATGAAGTTACAAAAGCAAGAAGAAGGCTCTGTGATTCTATTTTCTGACATTCACTAATGCCTTTCCCTCTTACTAGGTGATGACATGCGTCCTTCCCTTTAGTGTCTGTGTACATCAATCCCAGTTCTATGGATGCTCAAGACCTTCTGTGCTTTTAGTCCCTTTAACAAAATTCCCCGTTGTTTGAAGTTAACCTATGCATGCCTCCTAGCAAATCTAGCGATGATTTAAAGCAAGCTTATTCTTAATGCTTTGTAAATGCTGTGGAAATGGCTGTTACACTGTGTTGACTAGAAAATAAAGACAAGAAAAAATCTGCATAGTTTTATGAAATATTTTTAAAAATCTGTCCTTTATTGGTATATTCAGATCTATTCTGAGTATGTAAATTTAATATTTATAAAATGAAGAAAAGGATATTGACAGACTTATTTTACAACTTTGTTGATATGTAACTCATCCATTTAAACTGTACAAATGAGTGGTTGCAAAAATTTTCACAGAGTTGTATGGCTGTGCCACAGTCAATTTCAGATCATCACTCCAAAAAGGCACTCAACCATGATTAATATTATTTTCCATTACTATGTCTCTTATATTTTGGAGCTTCCAATATTAAATGGCATATATGTTTATAATTCTTAGATCTTCTGAGTGGATAACCCTTCCATCACTATATAGTATACTTCATTGTCTCCTGAAATGGTACTGTGAAGTGCTGGTGACCTAGCATTCACTAGGTGAGATATCTACCTCTGAGGTATACCCACAGTTCTCTTGAAGAAATTTCTGACTTAAAATCTGCTCTGTGTGAGCTTAGTGCAACTAACTTGGGTCTGTATTCGTTACTCTGTGAATGAAATACATTCTTCATCCCTTCACTTTCAACTTATTTGTGTCTTACTGTTTTAATTTATTTTAATCTTTCAGTAATTTCAAATTGAGTCAACAATCAAAATTTAAATTTTCCTTTCTTCAAATAGCATTGTAAGAATGAAAAACCAGTCACAGAGTAAAAGAAAATGTTTACAGATGATTCATTGACTAAATAGGTGTACCCAGTTATGGGTGTGTGTATATTTTCAACCCCTACAAAATTCAATGGTAATCAATCAAACAAACAAAAAATGTATAAAAGTAAACAAAAGCTGAGGTTAGAGGCATGTGCCTATCTATGATCCCAGAACTTTCGATACTGAGGCAGGAGGATCATGAGGTCTAGGCTAGTCCGTGGTAGAGGGAGAGATGCTATCTTTGTCTCAACCTCACAAAAAGACAAAATACTTGAACATATGCCCACTGAAGATGACATAAAGATGGCATGTAAGCACAAAAAAGGGTTCCTAAATCATTAGTCATTAGGAAAATGGATGAAATGTCACTCCATACCTGGAACAATGGCAAAATAATTGACAATATTGATTGACAATACTCAGTGCTCATAAACTGAGCAGCAAATGGGGCATGCATATTTTGGTGATGGAAAGAGAAAATGCTACACGAACTTTGGGAAAAAAAAAACCCACAAGCTTATTTTAATCATACATTTCTTGAAACTATCAACAGTTCCACCTCTTTCTTTCTAAGAAAACCACAAATCATTATTACTCCATTGGAAATTTATCTTAATCAAAAAGAATAACCCTATAAGAATATTATAGAGATGACTTCAAGTGTGATTGCCACAAATTGGAAACAACCCAGACACCCTTTAACAAGTAAATGCCCAAGTAAACCATGGTCAATTAACCCAGTGGAATGGTGTTCAGTAAAAAGGGACGAATGAGTCATATATGTGACATGGCAGATAAATTTCAAATTCATTGTGCGAAGTGCAAGAAGCCAAACCCAAGGCTGAATCCTTTTGATTCCATGTGCATAACATCTGGAAAGGAAAAGCCTATAAAGAAAGAAAAGAGTGTTGATGCTGGGGACTGTAGGTAGGGAGGGACCACGGAGAGTGAATGCTAGAGAATTTTGGAGTGATAGCGGGTAGTTTGGCAGGGCAGTTGATTATGGAGCTGTGTGCTTTCATCCACATGCAGATAACTGCACACTAAATGGGTTGGGTTTTACACTACTTACTCACTAGTCAAAAAGTGGAAGTAGAATTGGACATTGTTCTAAAGTGACGGATGATGTGCTGTGTCAATACAAGAATTCCCAATGTGAAACTGAAGACAGATGCCAGCCCTCCCTAGGTCCCACTGTTTGTGCAGTTCATACATACCTAAGGACCAGAATGCCACACTGTCTGTCTCTGTGCAATCTTCCAATTAGGAGTCCTAAAGAGCGTCAAGATGAGGGAAAGCGAGGACTACATTTTGACAGATTTCCATCCTAAATTATTACATGAATTTCTCTCTAAGGTAGAAAATCTTTCCCAATTGCTGAGCTGATGTTGCCAGTCTACAAATGAGCAGTGCTAAGTTCACAGCTTCGCTGCCCTAGCTCTTTTCTTTTCTTCTGTGGTTATCACAATTGTCCAATTGATACTTATAAAGATAACTGGCATGGCATATGAATATAGGTAAGCTATATTCATTACAGTGTTTAAAATACAACTATCTTCCTCTTGAAAGCCTTGGAGATGTGATTTTCTTTATTTCCGCAGCATATTATATATTACAAACTCAATACCACAAACTTACAGCCAGGCTTCAAAATGGGGGGAGGTCTACACCCTCAAATTCTCTTCAAGTCTTTTTTCCACTCATCAAATATGATCTGGCTCACGTATCAGCAATCACAGCTCAGAGAGATGCTGAAGTCTGAGGCTGGAGTCCATGCAAAGATGTGATTGAATTTTATCTTCCAGAATACAGAGTCAAGAGAGAGCTACCTGTTTATTTTCACATTAATATGAAAATCACCCAAGGAGCTTCCTTGTGAAGCCTGTGCTTCATGAATGAACACTAGCATGCCCTCTTCTGATTATAGGATCTTTCTTATCTTATTTGGGAATTAGTATAACTACCAATTCAGAGAAAAATGGTCTCTTCATACAGCCAAATAGACTGTGAATCAATTGGTGAAATAGCTCTGCTTGTCTTCATGAAATTTATGTATATAGCAAAATATATCCAAGTGTGAAATACAGAAAAGGACACAGAATATAAAAATCACCTACAATCTCACCCCTCTGATAGTGCATCTTTTACCAAATTAAGATCCCAGGGTGTGCAATACATCCTGACTTACACTGGATCCTTTTGTTTCCTAGGATGCAATACGCATTATCTGGTGCCACTAAATATTCTCCTGCAACATGATTTTAATGGCTTCATAATATTTCATTGTGGCCATATTACAATTTATTTCACAAGACATTTGCAGTGAATATTTATGCTGTTGTGATTTATCACTATTGTAAATAACAGACTAACATCACACTTGCATTCCTAAGTGTTTTCTTTGGATAAGTTCCTAGCAGTCAAATCCCTTGAGGAGAGTAGATAAATGCTTAAAAACAATCCTACACATCTTGTCAATTTGCCCCCAAGAAAGGGTACAGCAATTCATACCACCACCATCAGTGGATGTAAGTCTTAGCACATGGCAGTAAGAGGTGTTCCATGTGGAACTTTATTCCTATCAACTAGAAAGATGAATAATAGCATTTCTCTGTTGTTTTAATTTGCATATACAGAATGTGATTTTTTTATGTATGTGATATCTGTGGGTCTTTCCACTTGTGAATGTCAATTTGTATCCCTTTCTTCTTCACTATTGGCTGTTGATTTTCAGTCTTTCTAATCCACTAAATTGCAAAAAAATTAAATATATTAGCCTTGGAAGAAAAAATTAATACTAAAAATATGCATAGAAAACATTCTAACAAGCCAGTTATGGTGATTGATACATACCACTAATCCCAGCACTTGAGAAGTAGAGACAGGTGATCAGGAAATCAGGGGTCACCTTGGCTTCATAACCAGTTCAAGGCCACCCTGGTCTACCTGACACCCTATTTCACAACTGAAAAAAATGACAACAACAGCAGTATTGATACCAAAAATTCCAAATAAAATATGGTGAATAATGTTGGGTTTCTGGGAAATGGAGTCTGAAGCACGAGGGGAGGCTGATCTTCCTGTTTACCTTTTCAAGTTGGCTCATTCTCCATTGTGCTGTTATATTTTTTACCCCAGGATGTTGATCTCTATGTTTTGGTTGCTAGTTGGTTAATATTCTAATTACTTTTGGCTGAAGGGCATCCATGGCAATAGATAAGTAGATAAAAGGAATGAGGCACTAGGATTGTCCACTTTGCTCCCTGTTTGTCCTTTTTGGCTTTTATTTTTATTTGTATTCTTCCTTCTCTCATCCATTACATCCCAACCTCAATTTACCCTCCTTCCACTGTTCCCAGTCCCTCCCCCTTCCTCCACTCTCCCCCAGATTAACTCCTCTGTTTTCCTTCAAAAAAAAAAAAAAAGCAAGTCTCCCAGGGATATCCATGAGTTAGAGTCTGTACTCCTTGTAGCCAGGGCTTGTGGTGGGTGGACATGCCCATAGATCCTGTTACTAATCCAGAGGCTTGAACTCTTCCTTAATTGCTCTGTTCATACTGGTCTATCAATAGCTTTCTGATGTTGGAGGTGGCACTTCCTTTGCACACTGCCATTCCCTGTGGCTCCCCTTCACTGTGTCCACTCCTCTGTATACTGCACTTTCATTTGCTTTGTATGTAAAGTCCTCATAGAATCACTTGTGTTGAATGGGAGACAGTTCACTTTATACTCCAGTATTCCTGTAGTGTTTGATGATGTCACTTTTCACCATAGGCATGCACTAATTGAATAGTAAACTGAAACTTTTGTTACCTCTCCCTGGGTCCCTGGGCTTTGCTTTTCTGTGAAATGTTCAGCTTTATCACTTTTTTAAAAATTGTGTAAATGCCCTTTGTAAGCTCCTATTGTCATAGTTTACTGTTTATTATAGATTTTTAGCCATTTATTATCATTTTGTTACAATTGTTCCCAAATTCTATTAGGGGAGTGTCTTCTGATTTTGTTTTAAATCATGGTAAAACATAAAATTATGCCCAGTCAAAGTGTTTTGTGGACTGGCTGTTCAACCAATAAGGTTTCCAGTTCACAGAGCTTCCCTGTGTTAAGAATTTGTGCATGTGGTACCCTGGAATATTTTCTAATATTCTAATTTGTGTATTGTCTATAAGTTTTAATTTTCCAGTTAATGGACAGTAAAGTTTGTTTTTGTTTTTGTTTTCTAATCTTTGGCTAACTTGGATACCATTGCTGTGACTATCCATGTCCAGGACTGTGAGTTCATATAAATTTTGTTTATATGTTTATATTATAAAATATTGTATATGAAATAAGTTAAGGTTCAGACACATTCACAGTCAAGAAAAGTAAAATGAAATGCAAGAACAAAATGTCATTTTGATCTTAAGAGTATGAGAAAATTAAAGTTATTAACTCCTGGTGAACATAAGAGCAAATTCAGTGTCTGGAGGCAGTGTAAATCTTAACAGTACTTCTGGAAAGTAAAATAGTAATAATTCTTGAAATTAAAAGTACACCTGTCACTCAACCCAGCTACTCTTTGCTGAGAATTCAATCCATAATAATAAGGGCACCAGCATGTCAGAACACATATGTGTAAGCCAGAATACTTATATCAGTGTGGCTAGCAAACTTCAAAGCCAATGACAAATGCAGGGCAGAAAAAAATGTATAAAATGGGATATTTTGCATCCTCTTTTAAAATAATGGATTGTAGCTGTGGCAGTTAGAAAGTTTTCTGGTATAGCATCTAATATTAAGTTATACTTCACATGATAACATTTTCATTACACAAACAATGACAAAAAGGAGTATGTGATTACAGATGCAAGCAGTTAGGTGGGAACACAAGAGAACAAGGAGCTCCGCAGCCATTTTTTGGTAGTTTAACCTCTCCACTTGTATAAAGACCAGTCACATTTTCTGATCCACCTAGGACAGACTCTCTAGTCATAGGACTTAGGAGCTCCATTCCAGAAAGTTCCTGCAGAGACGCCTGGCAATGCTAATGGTTTTCCACACCAAGTCTGCTCTGTTTCTCAGGTAGCTCAGACACTTCCTGTTCAGTAATGTTTCTACATGGCTACCCAGAAGTCATCAAACCTAGAAATGAAAATGAGAAGTTTACCATGGGTCATCGAGTCCTTGTCTGGGAGGCTCCTCCTGTGGATGACGAACTTTGGTTAAAATTTTTGGTAAGGTTTCCCCTCAATAACCTATAACCTTTTGGTAGATGAAGAAAAGTACCACATTACCACCGCTCTGCTCCTTACACTTACCAAGACTAGTTTATCTTAAAGATATTATAAAAAATACAAAAAAGCCAGTGTTGATAGAAGATTAATCTGCACTCCTGGAGAGCAGGGGACTCTGCACAAGTTTGAATGCTCCATTCTCTAGGCATGTGGAGATGTTCACCAAATTAGAAGCTGTGGGACCTTGTTGTTTAGGAGGTTTTTTTTTGTTTGTTTGTTTGTGTGGATATCCCACTGTGCAGTATAATGAATTAAATCCCTGCACATTGGTATATGACTTCAGTATCCAGCTCCTTTCTTTTCTTTGGTGGTTGGAGATGAGACTGAAAGTGACAATCTCCTGGTCTCATGGTTGTTCCTTGGACAGTCACTCCTATCCTTCAGGAGTCATCTACTTGGGGCTGAAATTGGCTTATTGTGTGCCAAAGATGCTACTCTCACCCTGTAAAACTAGAGGAACACCAGTTGTAAGAAATCTAATGTGGGTCCTGAGATACAGGAAGTTTCTAAGGTTTTAGGAGTACTGTATTAGAATCCTGGATAGACAAATATCACAATGGTTTTCTGTACATAAACACATAAATAAATCAGAAAAATATAATGAATTGATATCTACTTATCCATAAAGTTGTTTATTTTGCTATTTTTAAGCCATCCCAAGATCTGTAAATTTTGGCTTTAAAGGCTTCTCTGCAAAAAGAGAATGATAACTTCACATGTCAACATGCTGGAACCTGTATTAGAAAGAAGACTTTCAACCAGTCAAAAGTAGCCAAGTTTGTGACTAAACTAAGTGAAAATCATGCTTTAAAAGACAGATAGGAGCTATCACCCATAGGGCTCTCTCACAGCTCACTTCCAGTTTTCTTTCTTTTATCTGGGTAAAAACCTTTCCTATCCATCCATTGGAAGTGGGAATTTTAAACCATTTTTGTCCTGAATGCTGCCTGACTCTAGAATCACAAGTAAAGTCAATTAAAATCAGTCAAAGCTGATATGCTATGATTTTTGTCTATTGGTATTCACCAGGCAAGAAAGACTGCTCAATGGATAAGAGTACTGGGTGATTTACAGGAGATACAGGTTTAATTTCCAGCACTCACAGGGTAGTTCACAATTGCCTGTAACTCCAGTTGTGGGAATCCAATGCTCTCTTTCCCCTTCTTACCTCCAAGAATCTCTGCATGCAGGTGGTGCTCAGTCATACACTTAGGCTTACACACACACACACACACACACACACACACACACACACACACACACATAGTTTAACACTTTGGAAAAAGCTAAGATACAAAACTACTTATTCTAATTAATGATTAATTAATGCTAATTAATGTTAATGAATTAATATAGTATTGTGTGTGTTCTGGAGCTTATCTAGGTGTCTAGCAACAGGAATGGATGATGACAATATAATATGTATACACAGAAGTAAAGAGTTAAGTTACATTGTTTGCAGAAAAACAGATGTAACCAGAGACAATAGTATCATAGCAAGCAAATCAAGGCAGTCTCAGAAAAAAAAATACTGTTAGCTTTTCTTTCTTTTGTGATTCATGTACAGTCACATATGTGTATATTTAAAAGAAAGTAAATGTGAAATTATCTAGGTGGAACAAAAGGGGCAAACAGGAAGAGGAATATTCTAGAAAAATTAGAGGTAGAGGTAGGTCTGGGATGGTACTGGCAAAATATGTTTAAAATATAATATATACCTTATGTAAATTTTTTGAATGTTTTAAAAACTAAGAAAGAATGAAAGTAGCACTGATTCTCAATTGTTCCTATGTGGAGGAGGAGAGAAGAGAGCAGAGGAAGGCAGGAGAGGGCAGCGAAAAGGTTTGAATACACAGATCTTTATATTTTGCTTCAATCAAAGCATTTTTATAACCCGAAAAACACATCTTTGAAATAACATAAAAGAGGAAAGGTATAGAAACCCTATGATAGTGTTTTCTGAAGGAAGATAGCTATTAACATTCTTTGGAGAAAATAGGACCAATTGAACAGGATATGAAGTATCCCTGGAAAGACTCATGTATTAAAGGCTTGCTGGGTCACTGATGTACTTTAAGAAAGTGCATAATGGAGCCTTCTGGCTCTGACCTAATCGATGGAATGTTTGATATCTTCATAATATGATGACATAACTGCAGGTTGGTGTCATTCTGCATCTTCCATCAGGGCTTGAGCCTTGTGGGACATTAAACTGGAAGTGCCTGCTCCTCCTCCACAAGGTCCAGGCAGAAAAGGATGGAACATGGGATTGCCACAGGATATCCCAGAGAGGCAGGAGAAAGGTTCCTCTCCATTGCTCCTAAGAATTAAAACTATTTTAGCCAAGCAAGCAGAAGGGTTCCAGAACAACCAGCAACCAGCTGCTGTGCAGTTCTGCAGCAGGTGGCACCAGGAAAAAGGCAGAAGCTTCCAGATTGGAACCTGACTAGCCAGCAGTGGTGGTGGAAACAGCAATGGGGATGTGAACTAGCACTCTGGGTGCTCAGGGATGAACCCTGATGCAGTGGTAGGAGACCTGGCTAGACAGTCATTGTGGTGAAGTGAGGTAGGAGTCTGCACCACAAGCAAGCCTAACTGGGAAGGAGGATCCAGCAAAGAGTTCTTCATTCCCAACCCCAAAAATAAATAGCAAGTCTCAGACAATCATGGTGGAGGAATGGAGAGAGAGAGTGAGTGAGTTTATTTCATGAAAAAGGACATTACAAACCTTGGACAGTGGGGAGGGGTTTAGGAGGTGAATGCGTTTGATTCATTGGGACTAGGATTGCCAGGGATAATTCAGAAGCACAGTCCTATCATAAGAATGGGAGCACAGTACCTAGCTGTCCCATGGGCACCAGAGGTGGTGGAAGAACTCCAGGTATGGTTACAGGCATGGAGGAAGGTCATGGCTAAAAGCCAAGGCACCAAGAGATCTCATGAACATGCAAGTTTTCAGGTGATCACTGGGTGGGTTTCTTATCAGGAGAAAGGGTTGGGCCTCTAACTTCCCAGAGAAAAAAATGACAATTCTCAGATAGAGGGTGTAGGGTTCAAGAATCCCCACATCAGGCAGCAGAGAGAATCCCACTGAGAAAAGAGAGTCTGTCATTTAGCACCAATTTCAGGGTCTTTACGATAATGCCAGACTTTGACCTTACCAGCAGGGTCCAACAGGATGGGGCCTAGTTAGAACAAGTAGGTTATTTTGAGAACACACCCTGGATGGATGCTCTCTCTCTCTCTCTCTCTCTCTCTCTCTCTCTCTCTCTCTCTCTCCATGATAAGGAGAACAGCTTTCCTCAGCCATGAGCTACTATATCACCTGAAGCCCAGAAATATGGACACAAGAGACTATGGACTGTGGCCTCTCAAGTCATGAGTCTATATGACTTTTTTTCTTCTTTCAAGGCATTTATCACAATGAAAGACTAATACAAAAGGAGAGAAAAATTGCCATGGTAGAGAAGTAGGGGAAAGACACTCCAACTAAAGCAATCAATATTTATAAAGGAACAGTGAGAAAAAGGAGGAATCTTCAAAATCAAGGGAGAGGGTAGAAAAAGCAGATTGGCCCTATATGATATCACATCAGGATGTTTGGGTTTGACACTGTTTCTCATATTTCTCAAACTCAACAACAGTGACATCTGAACTCCAGGATTTGTTACTGTAAAAGGTTATCCTGAGCGCAGGGTCTTTAGCAGCACCTCCATCAGATGTCAAGAGCCCCCTCCCTACTCCTTAGCCAGTTATGAAACCTAAGGGCCTGTGCAAACCTCCAGGTGCTGCCTTTGGGGAAGAATCTTCTCTTCCTCTTCCACAGAACCACTATTTTTTTTTTTATGACAGGGAGTGAACATGTCTCTAATTCTGAGCAGCAGGGTCCATGCTGACTCTAAGAATGGCCTTCCAGGTAGAAGACAAAATAGAGAAGGAGAAGCAGAAGGCAGAGAGACCCTGGAGGCAGGAACCATGGTGGAAGTCAGAAGCAGGACTTCCTCAGCCTGAGGCAGTTGATAAATATTTGAAGATGCATTCTATTCTGAACTAATTTCAAACCATTGCGTCCTCTCCTTGGATGCAGCAACATCCTTGTTCAAATCATCCTTATAAATTCTTCTGTCTACCTGCCTCCAGAATCTTCCCTGTCCCTTAAACCAGTCTCTTTGTTGCCTCAGAATATTCTCAACAACACAAAAGAGCAAAACAAACAAAAAATCATTTTTATATGCATCTAAGGAACCTATGAATGATACCTGTCCTTGGAGGAGCAAGAAGATTCCTGATATGGAGAATGAAACCCACTCCAAGCCAAGTTCTTCCTGGTTTCCTTGGTCTCCTGATTGTTAATTTCTAAGTAATAATTTGATACATTCCAAACACTCTTGGTGTGTCAGACCATCCTTTATAGTTTCCCTTTGGCCTTGAATGCTGTTCTCACCTCTTTCATTTGCCAAGGAGCACCTGGAGCTTTATCTTCTCCGAAGAGCTCTATGAAGCCATCTTTGCATGGGGGATTCTTTCTCTGCCCCTGGTCCTGTGATATAGATCACACTGCAGTTTGCTCCAATTGGCGTGAATCCTTCAAACTCAACCTTGTGTTCTGGCTCATCTTTCAAACCCAGTGCCTGGCATACACTCCTAAAGCACTCTTTTTGGTAGGATGGAAGAAGAGAATAAGGAATTCAACAATATGGACTAGCAGAAGCAGAAATATGGCTGCATTAACTTTGTAATTTTGTAAGTTTTATTGAAAAGAAAAAGTGGTGTGGAAGGTAGGGCACCTAACTGATGAGATGTCAACACATTTATCAAAGGTGTGTTAGAGGAGGATGGGACCCTGGGCGTCTATCATGAGAGATAAAGAACTCTTCTGTTGTCAGAAGTTCTATATACCATGCAGCATAAAATTGAGCTTTGAATTTATTGGTCAACTTTCTTTGGCAACTAAACCATTGCTGAAATATTCAAAAAGAAACAAAAACAAAATAGTATTAGTTGTACACAATCACCAACCACTTACATAGTTTCCAATTTCATGTTAAACAATTTCAAATATATAAGATATCCAAAATAGTGATTTTTATCTGAGTGTGATGACATATACCCATAATCTCTGTGGAGTTACAGTCTGGAAAATCATGAGTTCAAGACTCTGTCTCAATGAACAAACAAGAATACCAACTTTTTTTTTATTGACACCTGCAGTCCTAGCATAGGGATAGGTAGACAGGAAAAGCATATTTTTGAAACCAATTTGGGCTATAAAGTGTTTTCTAGGGAAGCATGGTTTGTAAGAAGGAGCCCTTCGTCTTAGACAACAAAATGGAACACTGACTTCTGACTACTCTTGAAATATATTGCACAATAGGAAAGTGACACTTGACCAGGCTGTGCCTGGAGGAATAGTTCAGCGGCTAGGAGTGCATACTGCTCTTGCAGAGGATCCAAGTTCAGTTCCAAGAATCCACTTCGGATGTCTCACAACTGTCTGTAACTCCAGCTTCCAGGGATTCAATATCAACTTCTAGCCATTATGAACACCCATTCACACAGGAGAATACATTCACACACAAACACAAGAACTTATTTTTAATTCTTAAACTTTAAGATTTACCAATACCGATGTAGCCCTATACAAAATTAAGATTGTATAGTGCTACATCGGTATTGATCTTTGTATATTGATACAAAATTAAGATTATATTTGGCCACACTGGTATTGATCTTTGTATATTGATACAAAATTAAGGGTAACGCTTCTTAAAGGTATTGTTCCTAGTAATGCTTAAAAATGAAATGTGAAGTTTTGGCCTCTTGCTACCAACCGACATAAACTGTTTAGGATAATTAAGAAATGGAAACTAATAGTCATGAAAACATGTCATTTTGTTAGTTACTATGACAGTCTATCACAGTTATTTTCTAAGCTACTCAGAAATCAAGTTGCTAAGAGACAAGCAATATTTGCTTATCTAAATATAAGAGATAGATAGGGCATCTTCAAAAACCTCAAGAGATCTGCAGAATATGGCATTCAAAGATGTTTTCTTACTTAAGATTTTTTGATATCAAGACATGTCATCTCCTGACAGCACCCCCTATTCTACTCCAAGTAGAAGATGAGCATCAAAGAATCTCCAGTGGGAGATGATTGAATTGGTGGTAAGCCTTTCTCTTGGCAAGAAAAACCCCTTGCTTCAACTGTAGACAGAATGCTGTCCAAAAAGGACAAAACTTGGAAGCAGATAAGTCGACAGCCTAGCTCTGCCAAGACAGGGTAGGTAAGTCCTTCATAATTCCTGCTCTACAATCAATGTCTGTCAGAGAAACGGGGCCAAACGGCTGAAGATTGATACTGTAATGTATGGAGAGAAAATGGGAACTGTCTAGGCAGCCACTGGTATGTCATTTCTTAGTTTTGGAAGCTGCAGGCCCTGCACTTCCTATATAATCAGATATATTTATCCCTCTCAAGTCTCTGAGGTGGTTGAAGAATATATAGCTAGAGTCTCATAGTTAAATTTTGAGTTGTTTAGGAATCAAGAGGGTGTTCTGGATCTAAGAAGATATTTTTAAAATTGTGAGGCAAGTTAGTATGAAAGCTGAGTTAGATATAGAACTTTAAACTCACAGAGATGGTTAGATAGTAGAATGTTAAAGTCAGGTGCCAAATACATATGGACTGGACATTGGGAATGTATGCTAAACCATATAACTCTTATAATTGTGGCCTATTTATTTCTGTTGTTTTGTATTGTATTTATAGTTATAAGAAAAAGAACCATTTTTGGACTGAAAGGGAGAGCTGTTGGGGTGGGGGGAGAAGAAATACCTTAAACTACAAAAAAAAAAAAAATAGTTGAAGCAAGGGGTTTTTCTTGCCAAGAGAAAGGCTTACCAACAATTCAATCATCTCCCACTGGAGATTCTTAGATGCTCATCTTCTACTTGGAGTAGAATAGGGGGTGCTGTCAGGAGCTGACATGTCTCGATATCAAAAAATCTTAAGTTAAGAAAACATCTTTGAATGCCATATTCTGCAGATCTCTTGAGGTTTTTGAAGATGCCCTATCTATCTCTTATATTGAGATAAGCAAATATTGCTTGTCTCTTAGTAACTTGATTTCTGAGTAGCTTAGAATATAACTGTGATAGACTGTCATAGTAACTAACAAAATGACACATTTTCATGACTATTAGTTTCCATTTCTTAATTATCCTAAACAGTTTTTTTTGATTGGTAGCAAGAGGTCAAAACATGACATTTCATTTTTAAGTATTACTACGAACAATACCTTTAAGAAGCGGTTACCCTTAATTTTGTATCAATATGAGGCAAGTTAGTATGAAAGCTGAATTAGATACAGAACTTTAAACTCATGGAGATGGTTAGATAGTAGAATGTTAAAGTCAGGTGCCAAATACATATGGACTGGACATTGGGAATGTATGCTAAGCCATATAACTCTTATAATTGTGGCCTATTTATTTCTGTTGTTTTGTATTGTATTTATAGTTACAAGAAAAAGAACCATATTTTGGACTGAAAGGGAGAGCTGTTGGGGGGAAAAAAAGAAATACCTTAAACTAAAAAAAAAAAAAAAAAAAGGGAAGAGGATGGGGTTTGAGGGGGAGGAGGGTGGAAGGGTGGGACTGGAGGGGGGAGTAGGGAGGGGATTGTGATTGAGATGTAACTTGAAGAAATAAAAAATAAATTATTTAAAAAAAAAAGTTAACCAGACCAAGTGAATTAGGTTGCTCCAAAAGTTAGAAGCCAGCAAGTTTCTGGGCAGCAAGTATCATATTCTCATGTCCAGTGGAAACAACCAATTCAGACCTATGTTAACTGGAGTCTTCCTGCAGGTGAACATGGTGGCCAGTACTGGAATATGGTGGCTGAATCTGCAGGAATTTAGGGATAGAGACAGCAACATTTTAATGATCAAAGAACCTCCAACAAGTTTGAATTACTTTCCATTTGTGGAACTAGCACATTTACACTGGGACATTGAACTTTTCTAGAATATTAGTTTACCCACAGCAGCTTCTCAGAACATGTCATGAGTGAACATGGGGCCACTGAAGTGTGCTTGCTGGGGTGGCAAACTCTCCTGCTGAGGTGTCTCACACAGTATTTTATGAATTGAGAAGAGCAGTAGCAGCGATTTACTCTCAATTTCCAAAGAAAAGCAACCAAACCTGGGATCGATTCTTTTGTGCTAGCTCAATACTTACTTAATGTTACATGTTAAACAACAGGATTTTACAACTCACTAGTTCTTCATTTACAGAGAATTAAGCAATAAAAATCTATTCTCCTCCCAAATGCCAAGAGCCTCGGCTAGGCACTAGTAAATGAGTGAAGGTATTGAGTGAGTCATTGATTCCTCTCTTACCAAAATATCCACTCCTTCAGGAATATGCAGGGACTCCTCGATTGACTCCAAAAGCTCTTTCCTCTGGCATTCTGTAAGAAAAGTTAGAAACCTCTATGCCTTGGCTGAGGTCCCTTGCATCATGGAATTCCCAAGTAGAACTCTACCTTCATGCCATCCTTGTGAAATACATAGTGTTTATTTCATGACCACGTGACACCTGGTTAAGCCCTGTATTGGTAGTATATCAAGGTGGCTCTAGAAAAGGAACCAATGGCTCTGGCTCCAGACCTGGATGCACATCAACCTTCACAATCTGCTTCCTCTTTGATAGTCAGTGGTTCTATAGGAAAATACTGTCCCTAAATGGTAGATATTCCATGCTCATTCACAGTATCTTACAACCCTTTGTGGCCCAGTGTTTAATATAAGACCACAGAGACACGGGTGGAACAATGACAGAAAGCAGGAAGTGATGGCACTGCACAGTTTCTGAGACCATAATTTATAAATTTCTGGGACTTTGTAGAGTTCTAGAAAGGCTATACCTTCCTGGAATCAAAGAGAGAAAGACTTGCCATGTGTGTGCAGATTGATAGCAACAGGTCAATCACCCAATCCCTGACAACTCTAACAAGGACCCAGCATTTGGAGTGGAAAGACAGTATATTAGTAAGAATATAAACACTATTTTCTTACCTAATCATGATCTTGTATTTCAGCTATGATTTTGATTAAAAAGTAAAAATAAAATAAACAAGATATGTTTCTTGTTTTCTTTCAGACAATAAAGTTTAGATTTAAACACAAACACACACACACATGTATACACACACACTCACAAACAAACAATGAAGAGGAGGGAGGGGACTGTGATTGGGAAGTAAGATGAATAAAAAATTAATTAAAATTAAAAAAGAATGCCACGCAAATTACCCAGTCCTGCCATATCAATTTCTTTTGTGTGTGTGTGTGTGTGTGTTCTTTTAATATTTATTTATTACTTCAAGGTACATCTCCATCATAGTGCCCTCTTTCCACCCCTCCAGGTTCCACCCTCCCACCCTATCCTCTCTCTCCCACCCATCCCATTCCTCTAATGTGGAGTGTCCCTACATATCAGCCCCTCTCAGTGCAACAGTCATATGAGGGCTAAGAGCTTCCTCTTGCACTGGGGGCCTACACAGTAGCATCCCTAGGGCAAATTGTCCCATTTATAGGTAACAAAATTTATGTTTCTGATCCTTTTGGTGTGTTGGTTGTAGGATAGTTATCCTGTACTACTCAGCTAAAATCCAATTATAAGTGAGTAGATGTCATGTATATCTTTCTGAGTCTGGGTTAGCTCACTGAGGATGAGCTTTTCTAGTTCCATCCATTTTTCTGCGAATTATATTATTTCCTTGTTTCTGATAGCTGAGTAGTATTCCATTGTGTAAATGTACCACAATTTTTTTATCCATTTGTCAGTTGAGGGACATCTGGGTTGTTTACAGTTTCTAGCTATTACAAATAAGGCTGCTATGAACATAGATGAGGAGATGTCATTATGGTTTGGTGAGGAATCATTTGGGTGGATAACCAGAAGTGGTATGGCTGGGTTTTGAGGCAGGGCTATTCCAAGTTTTCCAAGATGTCACCAGACTGATTTCCATAGTGGTTGTACAAGCCTGCACTCCCAACAGCAATGGAGGAGTGTTTCCTTCTCTTCACAACCACGCAAGCATGTGCTGTCATTTGAGTTTTTGATCTTAGCCATTCTGCCAGGTGTGAGATGGAATCTCAGAGTCATCTTGAGTTGCATTTCTCTGATGATTAAGGATACTGAGCATTTCTTCACATCTCTCACTGCCATTAGAGAGTCCTGCTTTGGGAAATCTCGGTTTAGCTCTGTTTCCCATTTTTTGATTGGATTATTTGGTTTCTTGGTGTCTAATTTCTTGAGTTCTTTATAAATTATGGATATTAGCTCTCTGTCAGAAGTAGGTTGCCATTTTGTTCTAATGACAGTGTCCTTTGCTGTACAGAAGCTTTTCAATTTCATGAGGTCTCATTTATTGATTGTTGGTCTTAGAGCCTGAGTTATTAGTGTTCTGTTTAGAAGTTGTCACCTGTGCCAGTGAGTTCGAGGCTTTTCCCCACTTTCTTCTGTTTAGTGTGTCAGGCTTTATGTTAAGGTCTTTATGTTAAGTTTTGTGTAAGGTGATAAATATGGGTCTAATTTCATTCTTTTACACATGGACATCCAGTTAGACCTGGAAAAAACAATTCTCAATTTCATATGGAATAACAAAAATCCCAGAGTAGCTAAATAAATCCTGTACAAACACAAAAACATCTGGAGGTATCACCATCCCAGATTTCAAGCTATACTACAGTGCAATAGTATTAAAAACAGCATGATTCTGGAATAGAAACAGACCAGTGGGTCAATGGAATTGAATTGAAGATCCAGAAATGAACCCACACACCTACGGTCACTTAATTTTTGACAAAGAAGCCAAAACCCTATAATGGAAAAAGGACAGCATCTACCATATCAATTTCTAAACCACCATTATTCATTACTATTTTCTTTTAAAAATATGTTGGATGCAGGTTAAATATTTACAAGCAACATATCAACATGTCATTAATCTTTATAGCATTTTAAAATATATATACAATGATGGTCTCTTTTATTTATTCAGCTTCATTCACTGAGCAGAAGCAGGATCAGGTCTCAATACTGAGGAGGTCCCAGTTCTGGAATGTTCACCATCTTACTAAAGTTCTGTGTCCCCTGGACTCTCCCCTGCTGCCTCCTGCAGCTTATGTTTCATCTGTGCAGTCCTTCCTGCACAATGAATGGTATTTGATAAAGAATTGGTAGTTATTTGGTACCATTCACTTGTGCTTCTCTGATGCCAACCTCGTGTACCCAGCATTGCAGCTGCTGAATACAGGGAGGGGTAGTTATCCCTTCACCCACAGCAGAAAGAGGTGAGGCTTGGGAATTCTATATGGGAGAGAAAAAAAAGAAAACACTTTTCACTTGTCCAGAATATCTTTCTTTTCCCTCACCTGTATTTACTTGGCTGGGTTCTATTGACTACCCTTGGGATTTCTTATAAAAGTAAGCAATCTCATATGTTCCACTTAGTATATACATAGCATGGGCTGTCTTAAGTTCATGTGTAAATTCTCCTTTAATCATCAAAGTGCTAAAAGGTAAGTACTCCTATTACCTTCACATAATAGATGAGGCACATCACTCAAGGCCATAACCACTGTAAACAGTGGGACCCACATGGCAGGGGTCATGGCTCTGACACAGCTGTTGAGTTTCTCTATGAGTGTATCAGAAGATTCTGAAAGGTCTTTCAACTCTTGCTTAAATTGGTCTAAAAAAGGAATGTTCTAGAAAGGGGCATGTCAGTACTGGGCAAAGGGAACATAAGGAAGTTTGAGGTAGCTTCTGCTGCTCTATGATCACTACATTGTGGGACTCTAATCCATGAGCTGCTGCATCTTGATGAGGACACAAGGAATGGTGTGGTCCATGTTTAAATTCACCCCTCTGTCACTTTCCCCTTAGGACCAATGTCTTATACTTGATAGGCAGTCAGTAGCTGTGAGTGAGTGAATGAATAGATGGATGGGTGAATGAATGAATGAATGAATGCATTCTTCATGGTGACCTCATCATAGCACTTCCCTATATGATGTCAATGATGGGCTGTTATTCGTCTCCTTTTATTATACTATTGCTGCAGTCAGTTGCCATAAACTTAGTGTCTTAAAACAGCATAAATTGGTGATCCTAAGATTCTGGGAGCTATAAGTCCAAAATGAGCTCACCTGAATTTGTTCCTTCTGGGATTCCCAGAGGAAAAGCCCCTTCCTGCCCTTCTTAGCTCCTAGAGATATCCTTGCCTACCCCTCAGCTGTTAAATTCCCTCCATCTTCCATTAACAAGGATGTAGCATATCACTTCATGTCCTCATTATCTTCTCTGTGGTAACCCTGTCTTTCTTCTTTTAAGATTACAGTCACCCCAGGGACTCAATTGTGCCTGTACTGGCAATCCAGGACAACTCTCAATCCATCAGATCTTCACAGGTGACAACCAGTGTTTTATAATGTCCACAACAGGGTCTGGATCTTAATAAGTCACCTCCTATGCCTTATTTCATTCATTACTTCCTTCATTCACTCAATATAAGTCTTCATAATGAGGTAAAAATGTGTGTGCTTATAGATGAGTATCGCATGACCTTTCTTGTAAAGAGATTCCATAAACATCTTGGACATTAAATAACCCCAATATGGAGGCCAAAGATGTCCTAAATGTTTCAAAGGAGATCAGAACTACTTGTGGTTGAGAGAGGATAGGGATGCTTCATGATAGTTGTAACCGATCTTTTAAATTATTATTTATCACTTATTTATTTATTACTAAATTCACTTATAACAAACACCAACAATTTCTTAACTATTAATCCTATAAATTCCTACAATCCCTTTAACCTATCCACTAAACTTATTGATAATTATTTTTCTAACCTTTTAGAAGGATTCAGTCTCTGGGGCAGGTCCTCAGTCGTCAGGAACACAGTCTTTGTTGTAGATTCTTTAACACACTTAGCAGTCCTTTTTCTGGATCTCTCAGATGCAGGTTCGTCAGGGTAAGTTGGTTATTACAGTCTCACCTTAAATAAGGCTTCATGCTTTCTTCTCTGTGGGAGACCCCAGCCGTCTGCAGGCCAACTTACTTCTTTTGAATCAGGAACTCAGCTGCTCTGCCTCAGTCCTTAAAGCCAGGCACAGTTTCCCCTAGGCCACTGATCGGACAGATCAAACCCCTCCAGGCAAAAGCTGAGCCACAGGGTCCAGTCCTTGGCCTTTTGGTGTCTTGCTCAGGCTTTCTTTGTTCAACGGCTTCTTTCTGCTTCAGGGAGAGAGCTGGCCATCAATGGCCAGCCCTTTTTTCAGCAGGATTCTTGGAGCTCTCTAGCATCAGGGGCCTCTTCTTTTTCTGTGCTCCATGCACTGTCCTTAAATAGGAGGAACTCTGTTTCAGCTTAATTTGGGCTCCGCCCACTTAGCAGCTGAAAACAATGTCAGGCCAGATACTTTGTTTCTTCAAGTCCATTACGTCTTTCCTGTTTTCCTGACTTCAACCTTGTTTTTTCAGTCTATTGAGTCTTTCCTGTTTTTCCTGACTTCAACCTTGTTTTTCAGTCTATTAAGTCTCCTGTTTGTTTCCTGTTTTTAGTCCACATGCTGATAATGCTCTTCATGCCCCGAATTAAGAGACGGTATCAGAAACCCCTATATATTTTCTAAATCTAATTTATCTAACCCCCTACAATAGTGGTGCTACTTAAAGACTGTCAAAGTCGGGAGTTTGGGAGTGGAGAAGAAACAAGAGCATGCAGGAGGAATGTTACAGAATGCTGTTCTCTGGGAATGACCCAGCTGCTGGGCTCTTGAAATCAAAATAGCCAGGGTATGGACATGAAATCCTCACAAGACTGGGTACACTAACCCTCCCTGAAGTGAGTTGTAGGACTCCAAAGATGGCAAGGTACATGAGACCCCTTTCTCTACCTCACTGAATAACCTGCTTTCCCTGGTTAGAAGTTCCACAGAATGCGAGCTAAAAATGAAGCTGTAAGTCTCAGAGTCTTGTAATATTGTTTCCACAATGCCTAAGCCTCAAAGGAAAACCATTAATCACTTCAAGAGCCAGGAAAACCTTAACAACAATGAAAAAAAAGACAGCCAGTGCCATCATGGAGACCACATATATGCTGTGTAAAGTAAAAGATACTTTAGTGAGCAGACATGTCTATCATGCATAAGGTGTCGGCTGTAGCTCAATGCTAGAGCATGTGCTTAGCCTGTATGAAGTTCTGGGTTTCAGAAAAATAGCCCCAGCACTGAAAAATAATCACCCTTAACACACAAAGAAATAAAATCTCCAAATAAAATGTGAAGTAAGGTTTGGGAGTGAAAAGCACAGTAACTTTAAGAATCTAAATGGATGTTCAGGATAGGGACATCAGAAAAGAATCCACAGAGGTGGGAGACAGAGCAGAAGAAACCAGCAAATTTGAGTAACATGGAGCAAAAAAGGTGACCAAAAAGCAAACAAGCAAAAATAAAACCATAAAAAAAGAACAGAGTCTGTGAGACTAGAACAGAAATCCCAGCATATATCATGAGATTCCCAGGAGGAAAAAGGAGTGCTGGTCAAGAAAATGTATTTGAAGAAATAATGGGCCAAAACTTTTTAATGTGACAAAAGATGTGTTTCTATAAATTCAAGGAACAGTCAGTCCCACATAGGATAAGCCTCAGAACATTGACATCTTGAGAAAGAGCCACATGTTTATTTTCTATTGACTCAGAAGATAGATTTTAAGCACATATAGAGAAGTTCCTTTAAAAAAACAATTGTTTTTGTTCTTTGAAATATATATATACAACATATCTTTATCATATCCACCCTCACTTCCTTCCTTTGTTACCTAAAGACCCTGTCTCATCTCCCTTAAAACTTCATATTCTCCTTTTACAATTATTAATTAATTAATTAATTAATTAATTCTTTTAACCAATTGAGTCCAAGAAAGTGATTGTCTCTCATCTAACAGCCACCAATGCCAGCAACTTCTCATCTAGGAGTAGGGACTCAGAAGTTCTTCTACTCCATATTGGAATCTTTTAACTGGCTTGATATAATACAGGTACTACGTAGATAATCATAGTACTGTGAGTTGATGTCCAATAATCATGCCATATTTCCAGAGGAGAGCATTTCATAGGAACACTCCCCTTCTGCCAACCTTTACATTATTTCTAACCCTCTCTTTCACAGTGTTCCCTGAGCCTTGGAGTAGGGGTTCATATAGATGATCCATCTATAGCTGAGTACTCACAGTCACTTATTTTCAGCATGTTAAATAGCACCCTACTCTGTCATTAACTACTGCCCCCTGCAATGAGAAGCTTTTCTGTACTCTTAACCACTAAGCAATCTGTACAGCTTAGTGTTCTTGTGGGATTCCCAGCAGTGGGTGCCTCTGACTCTTTTGCCTGCTCTTGGGACCCTTTTCCTCCTACTGGGTTGCCTCATCCAACCTTGACATGAGGGTTTGTGCCTAGTTTTGTTGTAACTTGTTATGCTATGTTCAGATAATATACTTGGGAAGTCTGCTCTTTTTTGAAGGGAAAATGAAGGAGTAGTATATCTGGGGGAGAGAGGAGGTTCAGGAAGGAACTGGGAGGGAAGGAGGGAGCGGAAACTATAGTTGGGATGTATTGTATGAGAGAAGAATAAATTTTTTAAAAAGAAAGTTTTCTGACTGAGGTTGGTAGTAGCACAAATTTATAAATTATACAAATGAAAATATTTAGAAGGTAGTTAATCAACATGAGCATTTAGACAAACCACATCAATAAGTTCATCCCTATGGCCTATGACTTCCCTAGCCATGGGTTTTGACCAAGTTTACTGTATCAGGCATCAATTCTCTTCCAAAGAAGAGTCCTCAGAGCCAATCAAGAGAGCAACTCGTTATCCCCACAATTTTGCCATGATTGTATCAACGTTCACATCCTGGCTGGTTGGTCAGTACTGTAACATACAGCAAAGGTCAGTGCTAGAGGATATCATTGCTGATATTCTTGCACAGCAGTTTACATGGCACCTTCTAGCCTATGAGATCTAGCCAGAAGGGTCAATTTCTCGGTCAATTCAAGACTGGTTTCTTTGTGTCCTGCAGCCATGTGTGGTGTCTTCTACAATAGGGTCTTACCATATAGTTATGGTGGCTAATCAAGGGCAAAGGCAAGCCTGTGTTGTTTTAGGTAACTTTGGGTGTCCCTGACCAATCACTAGTGGGAAAGTATCCCATGTCTGGCACTGAGGTTTTCAGTGA
This sequence comes from Lophiomys imhausi, assembly GCA_907164525.1. Lineage (NCBI taxonomy): Eukaryota > Metazoa > Chordata > Mammalia > Rodentia > Muridae > Lophiomys > Lophiomys imhausi. Next base: position 4,102,220 of record CAJQZJ010033049.1, read on the forward strand.
ACCCACATCTTATAAGAGGAACATTGTTCACTAATGTGAGATAATTTTGTTCAAATTCTTTTGAAGAATTATGCTTTGTTAGCTTACAAATCTTATAAGACTTTTTGTACATCTTTGGTTCTTAACTAACCCAGCCCTATCTCTCCTTTCTCCTACCATGCTTAAACCTTTATCTCCTGGTATTTTGTATCATGGATGTTCTATTATCTTCTCTTGGTACATATTTTAACTTAGGTTGCAAAATCATAGGTTTTCATGTATCTTCTTCATGTATAATTCAATTTGGTTAAGCTTTCCCTTGACTCCCCACCCCCCATTTCCCTATCCCCGTCACACCATTACCTTTGTGGCCCCTTGTATCTCCACTATTTCTCCTGTATACTCTCATTTTACCTATATTTTGCTATCCTCCCTCTCCAATAATATCCTTACTACCAATGCTTGTTATTATTTCCCTAGCTTCTATCCATACTCTATATCAAATGAACAAAAGATTTAAGTTTGCAGGAAGCACCCCAAACAAAGTATAGTGCCTAATGATAAAAGGATCTATTCTCTGTAAATGAGTATGTTTGTTAACATTACTCAAAAATATCTTTTTTTTTTTGCAAATTAGAATTTTTCTAAAAGTTCTACAAAAAGACAATGGAATTAAAGTAGCCAAAACTGTTATGGCAAAGAGGAGAAAAAATGAAAAAAAAAATCATACTTTTTCAAGTCTTACTATATGGGAATAGCAATCACTACTATGAGGTACTGGTAGAGAGACAGAGAAACAGATCAATAGGAAGAAAAAGAGAAATTCCAGAAATAGACTCATTCAAAAATGACCAGCTTTCTCCTGCAAGTACAAATGCAAATCAATAGAACACTTCAGCTTTATGAACTAAGTACACTGGAGCAAGTAGATGTACAAGCTAAGTAAACAAATACAATGACTCTACCTAAGTTGAACATTTCATATGTTAATTTATTTAAGCTGAAACATATATTAAACTGTAAAATATGATGCAGTTTTTAAAGATAGACACAAGGAAAACTATGTGGAGTATAGAGCTAGACAAAATAGTGTGAAATTCAACACCAGAACAATAACCCTCAAAAGGAAAGTAACATGAAAAGAAAGAAAAGACAAGATAGAGAATGAAAGAAAATGTTGTAAACCAATATCTAGTAAAGGACTAGTATCTAAATGTATAAAGAACATCAAGAACACAGTGAACAAAATACACAAAATGGGCTTTCACTGAGATGGGTGTGTAAATGGGAAACCAACAGATGAAAAGATGTTTACATCCTTAGCCATTAGACAAGTGCAAATTCAGACAACTGAATATAATAAGTGAGCATTTCAGAAAGGTTAAATTTAATTTTAATGTCGATATCAAGTGGTGAGGAAATAGAGAAAGTGGGGTACTCACACATTTTGCGGGAGGGTTTAAAATGCTACAGCCACTCAGGAAATAATTTTGGCAGTTTCTTTAAAAAAACAACAACCAGTGTATTAAAATACTATATGACCCAGCAATTATATTTGTGGGCATTTATCACAGAAAAATAAATCCTGGTTTTCACATAAACCATTTATATATGAAAGTTTATAGCAACCCTATTCATAAAATTTAAAATTGTCCAGATATGCTTTAATGAGTGTATGGAAACAAGCTGTGGCTTGTTCAGACCCTTGAACATGACAATGCTCCATGATCACAACAGATGAAGTTTTTATGCACACACTATATGGATGGATCATGAGAGAGTCTCACTGAATGATGAGAAGTCAGCACAAAACAGTACATGCTATTCAAGTCTATTTAAATAGCATTCTTGAAATACAAATTTTATACAAAGGATGACAGTTTAGTGGTCACAGAAGGTGCAGGAGATGGAAGGACTGAGAAGTAAATGAGTACAATAAGATACATGGCAGATTTCATGAGGTTGGAAGTTCTCCACATTATGACTATAGCTGTGCACCAGAGTTGGCATTATTAAATCATAGTTTTAAAAGATGATACTATTGGGAGAAATTATATAAAAGATACTACAGGATTTTCTTTATATTGTTTTATAGTCTTAAATAAACATGTAATTGTTTCAAAATAAATGTTTAGTGCCAAAAATTGTTATAGAAGCCACCACATAATTAACAGAAAAAAAGAAACAATGACATGCCATAAATTTAATTAACCAAATATCAGAGGATAGAAAGGAGTCAAGATGATGGGAGATTAATCAGCTGCAAATTACAGGATAAAAAGAATGGACGATTGCTTTATTCTCAAGTGTTCCCTAAATGTATGTAAAAACTGTAAGTCCTATTGGTCAAGGGGCAATGTTTACCCATGAAGTGTCTGGTTGCTAGTCTTAACCAACACAGAAACTACCATTCATTAGGTCACGCCTACCATCATCCCAGAACTTTTCCATGCCCCTCATCCAGCAACCCTCTGATCCATAACTTTCACAATCTCAGCACATGTTTTCCCCAAAGCTTATGAAAGTACTCTTAGCTCTTGGTCCAGCTGATATTTTTCAGCTGTTGCCTAGCCCTGTTCCTTACTCTGGGTAACTATACACCCTTTATTTCAGAGATCTCTATGCCTCAGGAGTCTGAGTTTAGAAATATCATTAATCTCAGAACAAAGGGTTTCAGGACAAAAATAAACATGGGTCTATTTGGAGCCCAGACTCTTGGAGGCCTAATCATGCACTGCCAAGCTAACCACAGTAATTCCCTCTTCTTTCCCTGGAGATGAGAGAAAGAATCAAGCTTGACTTAAAGAGGTTTTCTGGAATTTGAGGAGTCTACGCCTTGCTGTCTAGACTGAATTAGAACCCTAATGGAGTGGAGGCCATGGCTTCAGTAGATTGAAGGGTTAATCAAAGAAATTCTCATTGAGAAGGTGACAGGTATTTGAACAGTGACATGATTTCTAAACTGAAGTTCCAGTAAAAATGTCTAATATGGGTGAAATGCTCTCTGCAAGCCCATGAGTTGAAATACTAGTCCCAAGCTGCTGGTGCCATTTTGAAATGCTGTGGAAACTTTGAAGTGGTGTTTAGATGGAAGAAACAGGCCACTGGGGCAGGTTCTTTGGGATATTTTATCCCTGGTCAAACCCCCCCCCCCCATCTCTCCTGATCCATCATTGACCATGAAGGAAGTAACTCTCCATCACCACATGCTCCTGTTGCCATGTAATTCTACCAAGTCCATGGAGCTAAGTGACCTTGAGCTTTGAATTCTTTGTAACCTTAAGCCAAAGTAAGTAATTCTCCATGTTATTTATCACAGCTCACCACAGTGATTTGATAGTTATGCAATCAAATGTTTTGTTGTGGAGATGATAAAACAAGGAATTGTGTTAATGCTCTTGGCCAGGTGTGAGAAACAAAGTTATGAAAGAAAGGACATGAGCAGTGGTGGAGGCTGACAGCCATGATGGTCTCTAAAAACAGCCCAAATGAAGAGTACATCCACTAGAATCTCAAGGAATACAAAGAGAAGTAATGGTTCAGGGAAAGGGAGAAGTGATGTTTTTGTAGTCAGAGAAGAATCTTTTAGAGGCTGAAATCATAATAAACACAAACAGGTGAGGTCTCCATTTCTAAGTTATAAAGGTGACTGGATCTGCCTACCTTGTGGTTCCTCATTTGTGAGTATAGGAGCTATCCACTCCTCCAAGTATGGGGCCTATGACTTCAGACAGTGTAAACCTAAAGGTAGTGGCTATGGATACTATTGTCTGGTCCAGAGTGGGATGATGTGGCTGCCTCTATCTTTCTCAGCCATACCCTGCAGCCTGGATTCAGCCCAGATCATTTAGGAACTGGCTTAGTAGTCAGAGAAATCACACAATCAGAAACTACCAGAGGCATATATTGCTAAGACTGAAGATGAAAACAATAGAACAGAACTTGGGGAAAGTTTCTATCACCACAGAAACTCTCAGTACTCAATACTGAGCACACTTTTACAATTAAAGCATTAGTGCTTTTTTTTTAAAGCTTGGCCAAGACCTCACAGTGAACTCATGATTTATATGGGAAGAGAATCACATACACAGTTTTGAAACCAAGGCCAGTGAAAATATCAGAAAGAATAAGTCTACACTTCTAAGCAGGAAAATATAAAATACTTCAAGTATTTAAAATATAAGAAATATAATGCTGGGGATTGTTTTTCCAAGATGATAGAGGAATGGAAAACCAACATGGAATATTGTGGCAATCCTTATAAGTAATAATGGGAAGTTGCTATCAAGTCTTGGAGACATAGGAGCGAGAGGTGGGGAGAGGGAAGCAGAGAGGAAGAGGGAGAGGGAAGGGAAAGGGAAAGAGAGAGAAAGAGATTGTGTTACCAAAGTCCAGAGAACTTTGGCAGAAGATAGACCCTTGGCAGGTCTTTCCAAGAAGTAGAAGCTAAGGGGATTATGTAGCCTTTCCCTAGAAACCATCAGAAACAAGTAGGAGACAGAACCTAGATTATCTTCTTGATACTCACTTTCCTGCTGCTGTGTACTTTGGCCAAATCCAGTAAGAATCTAATTGTCATTTAAGCCACTGAACAAGAAAGCTCCATCATAATATACCATGCAGAGAAAAGAAATGCAAAAAAACCAGTATGAGTGTAAAATGTCCAGAGCCAGCTACATCTTTTATGGATGAGGGACTTCTGATTGTAGATTGATTGCAGTTGTACTAGCAAATTTCCAACAGGAGTCAATAACAAAATTCTTTCAGTTAAGTGCCCAGTGATATAAACAATGTAAGCACCAGGTTGCAGCCAGAAAAATTGGCAAGGCTAAGACTATGCAAGTTCAAGTGACTTGTTTTCAGGTTGTACTCCTTGTCAGCTGAGGCACTATTTGACCTAGAAAATCTGGATCCCAAACTTGATGGCTTCACCTCTTGTGAAAAGAAAACAAAAAAACCCAGAAGCATGCTCCCAACAGGATAAACATATTAAAACACTAGTTTTCTAGAGAACGGTTACTAATGTGTTTACAGCTAAGAATGATCAGTCTCTGAGGCCCCCCACTTTTATTAAGGTATAATTTGAATACATTAAATACAACCTTACAGTACATACTTCCAGGAGTTTTGACAGATGCATTCCATTAGGTAACAAATACCATAAATAAGATTCCAAATTCTATCACTGTCACAGTTTCTTCTGGGCTCCTTTAGAATAAACTCTTCATCCCAACCCTGGCTAGAACTCATCTATTTCCTGTCTCCAAAGTTTTATCCATTGCCAGATAGCATATAAATGGACTCACTTAAGTTTGGTTCTCCTCACACCTAGCATAATGCATAAATTCATAGAGGGGAGTTTAGGGATACATGTTGCTTACTGGGCTGTAATTGAACAGTAACTCACCCTATCTTTAGAAGTGTTTGTATGGATACATTTTAAGATCTAAGTGACACACTTTTCTTATCTAGTTTATTTTTAGATTATTTCTTTTTGATGATGTGTATGTGGTGTATCTGGGTGTAGTTATATGCACAAGAGTGAAGCCAGAAGAGAATCTAATGGAGCTGGAGTTGCAGCAGATTGTGAGCCCCTGATGTGGGTGTAGAGGACTGAACTCCAGGCCTCTGCAAGAGAAACAAATGCTCTCAACCTCTGAGCAATCTCTCCAGTGCCAGGTTCTTCATCTTGTAATTGGGAATAATAGTAGCATCCATCTATGGATGGATGTGAATAAGTACTATGTGAATAGTACTGCAGTCCACATGGATGTGAAGATATACCAAGGACTTTGTGGCCTCCTCTATCAGGAGATGCAGTGTCACTTTACCTTGAATTTGGGCTACACTTGAGGCTTACTCTAGCTAACAGAATTCAGCAGAAGTAATGTATTCTAGTTCTGAGCCAAGATCTGGGGAGGGCCTTTAGCTCTCTTCCTGTCTTGGGTTCAGGCAGGCATTTTTCAATGGTCTAGGCCCACTGGAGGACAAAAGCCCATTAGAGATTAACTCTGTAAACTGACCTCATTCTAGGCCAGTGAGCTCCTACAGGCTAGTCCTAGTACTGAACTGACCCCCACCATGACCAGTGAGACCCACAAAGCCACTGTGTGGAGTTCAGGCTGTTTTGCCAATCCACAGTGTGAAGAGCTAAATGGAAGATTCTGTTCTGTGTTACTATGTTTGAGAAAGTTTGTTATCCAGTAGCAGCAGATGAATACATATCCTACAGACAGCAAGCCGTGGTCATATCGATCATATTGTATCCCTTTCCAAGGACAATTGTCTGACTGTTAGCTCAGTCATTTATTCTCAGGTGACCTTGGATGAGTCATTCATGTTGTCTTTCACCATCTTTAAATTAGGATTAATAGTCTAATTTACTCCACATGACTCTGAAGATTCAACAAGACAAAAATCAATGTCTGGGAGCAGTAGGGTGGGCCATTGTGGAGGTGGTGACCTTGGGACCTCCGGGCAAAGCGGGTTGTTTGCACAGACTGTGCAGATGTAGGTTATTAGTGTTCTCATCATGCACAGAGCAGGCACATAATCGATGCTGATGGCACTATTAGAATAAAATTTCTCAGACATGAAAGGGAAAAGACATGTGGCTGCAGGGCCTGCACGTGGTGTTGAAAACTGAGGTCTTCAAGACCTTAGAGAAGAACGACAAACAAGACAGTGGCAACCATACCAAACCTGGACACAAACACACATGTGCTTCTTGAGACCTGCTGTGTTCAGAGAATAGCTAAGGGACAAAGAGTTAAGAATCAAAATGGTTACTTCCTGTAGCATTCTTTGGTGCTCATAATAAGAAAAATCAAACATTCAAAATTATCCAAGTTTCAGGAATGAACAGAAGGATGCAGAGGATGTCCAATGCACAATGAAACCTACAAAACTGTGGAAGGATTTGGGAATGGCTAACTGAGTAATGTAGAAAGGACAATGAGGATAAGCAGGCACATTATGGAGATTGACTATCTAGTAGCAGTTAATAGAGTATTAAAAAAAGTTTCAAACAACACATGCGTATTTATAGACAGAGTTATCAAAATTCATAAGTCTAAAGGAGAAAATCTAATGAGTCAATACTGATGATTATTCACTACAAACTAGAACCATTATTCATTATAGATTATCATTCCTTACAATGGCACTAAGAATGAAAGCATGAGGGCCACAACTGTAATAGCAATGGTGGTCATGATATGACTGTAATAGCAATGGTG
>CAJQZJ010033049.1:4109446-4134323 GCA_907164525.1 Lophiomys imhausi
AGCAATGGTGGTCATGATATGACTGTAATAGCAATGGTGGTCATGATGGGTAGTGCTGGTGCTGATGCTGGTTAGTAGTGGTGATAAAGATGATAACAGTGAGTAATGATGAAAACAGTAGTAGCAACTGTGGTGATGATGATAGTAATGATGGTCATGATATGACTGTGATGGTGATGATGGTGGTGTGGTAAAGATTGTGGCGATGATGATGATGATTGTGGTGGTGGGTTTCTCTGTGAGTCTGCCATTCCTGGTGACTAAGAAGACAAATCCCTAACCTTTTCTCACTCCTGTGCCCCTGTGCTTATTTCTGTGATATTCTTTCCTGCCCTGTCCTATTGTGTGCCCGGGTGTGTGCTTTTGCTCCTATCTCTCCATCTTTACTGTTATCTCCTGGTTCAATGCACCATCATCACTCAGCTAAACTACAACAACCACTTTTCAACTTTCCTTTCTGCTTCTAGCCCTGACCCAAATCTATTCTTCATAGCCAGAAGGTTTGTTCAAAGGTATAAATCAAGCCTTGTTATTCATGAGTCCCAAACCTTTCACCTAGGAAACAACAAAAAAGTTAAAAACCACAAAACTACTGTCATAAAGCAGCCCACAAAGTTTTTCCTAGTGCCACCACCCACTCAGTCTGAAACCTTGTTGATGAGACTTGGCCCCCTGGCCCTAAGCCCAGCTACAAAGTTGTCTCTTCAGATTTCTGAACAGTCCCAGATGTTATGAATCTAAAGATCCTCCAAAACAACATCAATATCATTTCACTGTGGTAAGCCACATGACCACTGCTGTGTGTGTGTGTGTGTGTGTGTGTGTGTGTGTGTGTATGTGTGTGTTAGATGAGTAAACAAAGAGACAATGTGAATACTCTTTCCTTTATATCATAAGTAGCTTTCATGGGTATCCCTATTACAGTATCTTTGACAATAGTTTGAAAAATTTTTTTTCTGTTTTTTCCATCATAATGTGAAGCTGGAACCAAATGGGATCCATTTCTACTTTCCCAGAATTGAAGCCAGCTTCAGGAGCTGGCATGTCCCTATGCCATTGTAGCTGTGGAATTGCCTGTGAAGTCAGAGTATCATGTAAAGGAACAGGTGTGTCCTGGCTAAGCAAAACAACAAAGCACCAGGTAACTAGAAGTTGGGGCCATGTGATTATGAAATGAATCTTTAGGGTGGAGGATAGACCTGCATGTGTTTACCCCAGGATGGTCTGTATCCTGTGTCTTCTTTCAAAACACCTTGTGTATATTCCAGGTTGTTGAAACTTTCCTTTCTGTAGTTTCTCTCTGAAACCAAAGGACAAGTATAGAAACGACATTTTCTTTGGAAAGATCAATTTGAAGTTCTCAGCAGGAGCTCACATTAATCACCTTCTAAGAGGCTACCCAGAAAGGCCATTGTCACAGGCAAAGGAGCCAGGAACTCCATTGATTTCCCTCCCCACTATATATGAATAGGTCTTCTCTATCTAACTAAAGAGGTAAATTGTCACATGTCCCTGTATTTAGCCCACAGGACTTTGAACTGCCTGTGGCTCCTTTGACCCAGAATAACAAAAGCATGCAAATCCTGTCTGCCAGCTCTGGTAATAGATAAACCCAAGGTCACACATTCATTTTCCCATATGGGCCAATTAATGTTTTCTCTATTCAGTGAACCAAAGCAGCCCTCATGATGGTCTCCACTGTGATGAAGACTTGTGAAAATCATACAGAAGGAAGAGATGAATGAATGGCCTGGACATTTCCTTGGAGAATGTAAAGCTGTATCGTGGAGAAAGAGAGATGAATAAACTGTCATAGTAGAGCAGTGTCAAAGGCGAAGATGGAAGATAGACAAAGGAATTTGGAATCCCAAAGGGCTGCAGGTAGACCAGTGTTTCTGGTAAAGCTTAACCAAGGAAAATGTAGGTTATGTTGGAAGGAAAAGGATAGAACAAGGGGCTTCCTGAAGCCAGAAGAGAAGAGCCTGCATGGAAAGTAAATTTTCTTTATGAGTGTTCAAAAAGACTGACCATCTTAGTTTCATATTTTCCTGTACTACAGTCAGCTGGACGGCATTCAGAGGCCCTGTGGCACTCAGAGAAGCTAGTGAGGAAGACAAGTTACTCTGTCTAAAACTTGACACTTGCCCTTTATGGACTAATGTAGGCTGAGCTTCCTTTACCTGAAATGCCTGGGACCAGAGTTGCTTTGACATATATATGATTTTGGATTTTAGAATCTTCTATACATATAGAATATCTTGGTTATGAGGCTCAAGTCTATATTCAAAATTAGTTTATGTTTCATATATGACAATTTCATACAATATTTTAAAATATTTTTGCATGAACAAAAGTCTGGTGGCATAGAATTGTCTATGTGTAGGGTCATGTATATGCCCTAAAAGTTTGAGATTTTGGAGCATGTGAGAGCTGGGGCTTGAATGTAGGGATATGCGTATGTAGTACCAGCATCAACAAGTAAAAAACAAGAGAGAGCTCTCATCCTTCACAGTTGGTCCACCATATTCTGCTTCATTCATCTATCATAACACTGTCTTCAGCTGCAGAAACTCCAAGTGAATGAGCCGGCTTAAACCAAGCAATTTGAAATATGTGCTTGTTGATTATTGTCAACTTGACAGAAGCCTACAGATATCTAGAAAGAGGGAATATTAGTTGAGAAAATGCCTCCATAGGACTAGCCTGTAGGCAAGTCTGTGGGTTATTGTTGATTAATGGATGACTGAAGGAAGGGCCCAAATCATTACTCAAAGTGCCTTCTCTAGGCATCTATGTGGTTCTGGGTGGTATAAGAAAGCAGGCTAAGCAAGCCAGAGGAAACTAGCCAGTAAGCAGCACCCTTCCATGGCTTTGGCATCAGCTCCTGCCTGGAGGTCCTGTATGAGTTCCTGTCCCACCTTCTCTGTGATGTATTGTGATGTGGATGCTTAAACAAATCCTTTCCTTCTCAAATTGCTTTTGCTCATAGTCTTTTATCACAGCAATAGAGACCCTAGGTAAGACAGAACCTTTTGTTAAACTCAGTCTACATTATCTTATAATCTCTCTCCCATTCTCTCAATCTAAGTGTACCCTAATATAGAGAATGGGAATATAACCTCTAAAATTAAAGTCATCCTTCTAGGAGTGAGAATATAGTTGTCTCATAGGGTATGTGCTCTTGGTTTTGTAGTTCGATGTTTCATAGTCACTGTCAAAACAACTTCAAACTTCATTTGTAGCTGTATGATTTGATTGTCACTAACCCAAATTAAAGAGGCACTGAAAATGAAATATATGCAATGAATTTTGGATTTTTAGTGTAAAACTTGTAAAATATATTAGTAATTATATTGATTTTGTGTTAAAATGATTATATTGATAATATGGGCTAAAGAAAACACACTGTTAAAGTTAATGTTACTGGTATATTTTACTTCACCAAATAACTACTGGAAAATTTAACAATGGTACAAATAACACAAATAAATGGTAACAAATAATACATGGACTTGTTGTATTACTACCAGCTAGTACTACTATCTGTAGGATTAAAGATAAGCTACTCTAAGCTGCTAAATTTGTGATCATTTGTACATCAACAATAGGAAATTTCCATGTGATCCAGGCCTTTTTGTTTAGCACCTTCATGAACAAGCTTCCACAACAGTATGGTGTCCATTTTCCAGTCGCTTAACCATAAACAGACCTTTATGGCCTCCTTAACCACTGGGACACCATTGTGTTCCTTGCTGTTCACCTCTAAGAGTCTTGAAACACAGCTATGCTGGAAATAAGTCGCCAGCTCCCAGTCAGCATCAGCAGCCACACATGTGAGTAAATGCCAACTATAGGGTTGCTAGCCCTAATCTGAGCCTTCCAAGTGAGGACAAAGATGACACAGTGCCAAGACCAGATACCCCTACTGTGTCTCATGTGAATTCCCTAATCTCGTAAGTCTCAACTCAGGATGTGAAATGAAGCCTGTTTGATGTTTTAGAAGAGTTGGTAAACAACCAATGTAGCATGAGACAAGTCACCTAGATTATTTTCTTCACAATTTAACTGCCCAGCAAACTAAAACAGTAACTCCTCAGAATTACAGACCCTGGATGCCTCTCACTTCATATATTTTTGATGCAATACTCATTCATCCCAGTAGGTTTCTGGGCTCCCTTGACTTCCTGTAAAGCCAAGTGTGTTTCATGGTTCCCATTCTCTTCCAGTCAAAAGACCATTTTTTATCATAAACTTTGGATAAATTTTCTTCCACTTATGCCTCAGGGTTGTCATCAACACCTTAGTTCAACTCTTTATCACTACTCACCTGGAGTGTGATGTCTACCTATCCATCTATCTCAGTGGTTCTCAGACTTCCTAATGCTATAACCCTTTAATACAGTTTCTCATGTTGTGGTGACCCCAAAACATAATTTTTTTTACTCCTTCAAAACTGCAATTTTTCTATGGTTATGAACCAAAACATAAATAATTTTGAAGATAGAGGTTTGCCAGAGGAGTCTTACCCCACAGGTTGGGAACCATGTGGTCTATCTGGATTCCACAGACTCTGAGAATGCAGAGTGTCTTTCATGTGGTACTTAGAGCAATACATTTAATTTTTTTCTGTTTGTGACCCACTTCCACTAGAGAAATTTGTGTACAATCCTGGGTACCCAGGTATATAAAACAGGTGTACAAATCAGATGCCTATTCATAATAAAGCATAAAGAAATGTATTTAAAACTGCTCTTTTATGTATAAAAATACCATTTATTAATAATGAAAAAAACTTGCACACTAATGAGATAGGTGATTTTGTTTATTTTCACATAGATAATTAAATCAGATAAATACTTGATACTGGGAGACATAGACCACCTTCACTATTTTTCTGAGTTGATCAGTATTTTGTCAATGATGAGAAAGTCACTTCAGAGAAATACAGAGTGCAAAACAGCAGGAGATATTTGAAATTATTTCAGAGACGGTTGGAAATTCGGTTCTATCCCAAGACCAAATTCACTTAATGGTGTTTCATGAACTAGTCACAAATCCAAATGGTAATTTTTAAATTCACACATTCTAACACAATCCAACCCAACAATGCACAGATCTGACATTGACATGCTACAGAATGATGATAGAAAATACTCCAAGCCCCTGTTTCCCATAACTAAACCAACCTGCTTCTGTAAGAGCAGAAACCTTTGCAGGCACAATAGAAATTTCCCATTTTTTTAAATGTACCACTGCAGTCTGAGCTTAGGTGATTCTAGCAGCCTTCATTGGTGTTGTATGGCTCGATGACATGCATAGTGCAAAGTGTGTGCTTCCTATGTTCAGAACCAGGACTGTGGTGACACACCATGGATGAGTGCTGCCAGAAACATTTTGGACTCATAACATATTTGATTTTTTTACATCACTTTTTGGTCATTACTGTTTCAGAAATCTTTTAATGTTGCCAGATTTTTTGTGATCTCCACATTCAGTTACATAACGTTCATTGGGTAGTGTCACAATAAACCTTGAACAAACTCTGCTACTCCCCTAAGGCTTGCTGGGATCTCCTTCCTCATGTGGAAACTAAAGCCCTTCCACCTCACTGTCATTGCCTAACTCAGTCACCCAGTATCACTCACATCCTGATATTCTAAAGATAAAACTGCCTTGTCTGGACAAACACTTCCAGGAAGTGAAGACTACAGACACACAGGTAGCCCCGGAAGCTGTATTTAACTTCCCATTCTCTAACTGTTCTCTAGCTCACCTTGTGCAAATTCCAACTATTCCCTTCCCTGCTGGCAGACATTTCTACTTCTCACTGGAGCGAGGCTGTCCCTTAATGTGTGTGCTAATAAACACAGTCTATCTGGTGAAGCTAGGCTGCAGTCCCTTTACTGCCTTCTGTCTCTTATTGCTGCCTCAGAAATCTGATATCCTGTGCCAAGACCTGGGAAGGGCATACAGAGTCCACTGAGCCCCCCACAAGCAAACCTCCCTTGTTCTCATTTCTTCACTATTTGTCTTCAGCCTTCTCTCCTCTCACTCCCCTGTGTTTCATTCTGACACAGTCAGACCACCAGATGGGAGACCACTCTCTATTAGGTTAGACCACATATTCAGCACAGCCGAAATATCTGGATAAGGTAACTCATGGGAGATACCTTGGGTAAGTCTGGGATGTCCTGGTTAGGTCTCAGGGCCTCTGGGAGCCACCCTCTGCCTTGTCTTGAAAATTGTTCCATTGAAAATTCCAGGAGCTTTCCACTACTGAAAGATCTCTTGAATCCTGGAAACATACAAGTCTTGGGATGTCTCTCCTATTTTCCAGGCCTGTTTTTAGGCTAATCTAAAAGAACTCAATTTGGGAGGCCTCAGACTGGCCACACCTATGTGACTCTCAGTTCAGATCTGGCCTTAATATACATGGACAATCACCATGGCTGGTCCTAATCTAGAAGTTTGGATTTTAATATCTAAACTGATCTAGAAACTTTGTAAAATGGAATGGGCAATGATTATATGACTTCCAATTCATTTTAACCCTTCACATCCCTGCCATTCGACTCCGGCTTGCAATGGTTCTGAGAGCCAAAACTTAACTTCCACTCCACTCTCATAAAAGGGAAGTGATCTACAGTGTCAAGATAAGGTCTCAGCCATGACAGCTTTTAAAACAAGCTGAGTGATGGCTGGAGAAGGCATGGGATAGGAAGTAAAAACATAAGCACCCCCTCCTACTTATTTATCCCTGTGAGACTTCCTGCATCCTGGTAGCCTTGCCAGTCAGTGAGTCCAGGACTCCACCTCAGAACTGCCACAGAAATGGCATTTTTTTTTCTATGGAAGGCAAGTTTTTCTCGGCCTGAGAGTCCCTTGGCTTTGTGGCTTGGAGAGAGAATGGAAAAAGAAGCTGCACAGGGCACTAATGCCTGCTTCTCCTAACTGACATAGGGACTTCTTTACATTATACCTTTGACTTCTCTTTGCATCTGTCACACTAAGCCTGGATACTCTTGCTTTTATTTGTACTTTTCAGGTATTAAATACATGGGACAAACTAGAGGAAAAGACAGCCCGATGTCAACAGTTTTCTGAGTTGCCTTGGATGTTTTGCTTAAGTTTCCGTTTGATGGTCTCTAGGTTATGAGCACTTAAATTATTCTGCAACTTGATGTCTTTTTAAGAGAAACAAAATGCTTGTTAGGCTTTTCAGGTTGTCTGCCTCCATATGCAGAAACACACAAGCTAGTTGTAGATGTGTTGTAGATCACTGGGTTCAGTCTAACAGAGATTCAAATGTCTTTTGAATGTGGGTAATACTGGGAAATTTCACATGCTCTTTTATTGCACTGAAAAGCTGGTTCTGGAGATGTGAGTTACCCTGGTCACTTAAGACCAAAGCATTTTTATCTATCCTGGGTCAGGCTGGCCCCCTGACTCTGAAACAGGAAGAATAGCCCAGCAAAAAGGCATTATGTGCTTGAGAACAGCCAATGTGTGAAGCATGTCCAATAGAGGCTACCATTGTTTATCTCATGGTTAAAAGTCTCTAAAATAAAACTAGCTAACAGTAAGTTCATACCTGGAACAGATAAAAGGGACCCTCTGTCTAAAATCTCTCAACAAGATCTCCAACTGTGTCTGCTTAAAATAATTACAGCTTAAGTTGTTAAATGCTAATATTCTTTCAAGAAAGAAGGAGATAGGCAAGGTCTTTGGACCTTCTCCTGAATAGCCAGTCACTCTTCCAAGTTGTGTGCAATTAGGCCCCAGCCAGACGAGATTTCAAGGTTTTCTGGGAAAATTATGGTACAGAAATAAACCACTAAAAATGGAAAGGGAGCCAGCTGTGCAGCAATAGAGAAGTTGTTGTATACACTGAGTTGAGGCCCCAGATATTGCCTAATACTTCCCTTTAGGAAATTTTATTGTTAAGTCTCATGAGATTTAAATTTTTTAATCAAGAATGATTTATATATAAAAGTTAAAAAGGCTAAGTGTGTGAGTGGCACAGTGGGGAACGCAGACCACAGGGCACAGGAGCTATGCTAGTACAGAAAGTCCTGACCATCCCACCACAACTGAAACACATGAAAATGATGACAAATCTATACTTTGGAAAGTAATAGAGTCCTTACAGGAAGAAATTAAATCTCTGAAAGAATTCCTCAATTTTACAAATGAAAGCAATGGAGAATACCATTAGAGACCTCCAAGCCAATGTGGCTCAACTTGAATAGGAAAGAGACAAGGCAATGAAAGATTTAAAGGATTTGAAAGATTTGCAGACAAAGACAAGCAAATTGGAGCAGGAAATATCTAAAACTAATAAAATTGTTCAAGACTTGACATTGGAAATGAAAGCAATAAAGAAAACACAAGCAGAGATGATCCTGGAGGTGGAAAATCAAGGGAAAAGAAGAGGAACTACAGACATGAGTATCAAAAATAGTGTACAAGAGATGGAAGACAGAATCTCAGGCATGGAAGATTCAAGTGAAGAAATCAGTACAACCACCAAAGAAAATGAGAAATCTAAAAAAAAATGTCTCACCCACAACATCCAAGAAATCAAGGACTCAATGAAAAGACAGAACCTAAGAATTATTGGCATAGAGGAAAGAGAAGACTCCTGACTTCAACATCCAAGAAACATCTTCAACAAATTCATAGAAGAAAACTTCCCAAACCTAAAGAAAGAGATGCCGATAAAATTGCAAGAGGCATACAGAGCAGCAAACAGAATAGATCAGAAAATAAATTCCTCTCACCACATAATAATTGAAAGTCCAAATGTACAGAACAAAGAAATAATATTGGAGCTGTAAGAGAAAAAGGTCAAGTAACATATAATGGCAGACCCATCAGAATTACACCTGATGACTCCTCAGAAACTTTAAAAGCCAGAAGGGCCTGGAGAGAAGTCCTACAAGCCGTAAGAGAACATAGATGCCCGGCCTACTACTATATCCAGCAAAACTCTCTATCAACACAGATGGAGAAAACAAGATATTCCATGACAAAATCAAACTTAAACAGTATCTACCCACAAATCCAGCCCTACAGAAGATCCTAGAAGTAAAATTCAAACCCAGAAAAGATAACTACACCCAAGAAAATAGAGGAAGCAAAAATGCCACTGCAGCTAAACCAAAAGAAACACACAACCACCACCAACCCCAAAAATAACAGGAAATAACAACCTTTGGTCTTTAATATCCATCAACATCAACGGACTCAACTCCCCAGTAAAAAGACACAGTCTTACATATTGGATCAGTAAACAAGACCCATCATTTTGCTGCATACAAGAAATGCATCTCACTAACAAAGATAGACACTACCTCAGAGTAAAGGGCTGGGGAAAGGTTTTCCAAGCAAATGGGTCCAGGGAGAAAGCTGAAGTAGCCATCCTAATATCAAATAAAATAGGCTTTCAACTGAAGTTAATCAAAAAAGATAGGGAAGGGCACTCACTACATACTCATTAAAGGAAAAATTAATCAAGCCGACATCTCAATACTGAATATTTATTCCCCAAATACAAGGGCACCCACATTTGTAAAAAAAAATTCTTCTAAAGCTTTAAACTCACATTGATCACCACACATTAGTAGTGGGAGACTTCAACACCCCACTCACAACAATGGACAGGTCATTGAGACAGAAACCAAATAGAGAAATAATGAGTCTAACAGAGGTCATGAACCAAATGGACCTAACAGATATCTACAGAACATTTCACCCAAACACAAAAAGTTGCACCTTCTTTTCAGCACCTCATGGAAGCTACAGGAAAATTGATCATAGAATTGGACACAAAGCAAGCCTCAAAATACAAGAAAATTGAAATAAGCCCTTATATCTTATCAGACCACCATGAAGTAAAGCTGGATGTCAACAACAACAGAAATAATAGAAAGCCTACACATTCATGGAAACTGAACAACTTTCTACTGAATGACTACTGGGTCAGGGAAGAAATAAAGAAGGATCAAAGACTTCTTAAAAATCCAAGGACAATGAAGGCACAACTGCTACAAGGAAAGTTCATAGCACTAAGTGCCTTCAAAAAGAAAATTGTGACAGCTCATATTAGCGAATTAACAGCAGAACTGGAAGAACTGGAGAACAAAGAAGCAACACTCCCAAGAGGAGCAGAAGGCAGGAAATCAACAAACTTAGGGCTGAAATTAAGAACTTAGAAACAAAAAGAACAATACCAAGAATCAATGAAACCAAGAGTTGGTTCTTTGAGAAAATCAACAAAATAGACAAACCCTTAGCCAAATTAACTAAAAGGCAGAAGGAAAACACCCAAATCAATAAAATCAGAAAAGAAAAGGGAGAAATAACAACAGACATTGAGGAAATATAGAGATTCTTTAGGTCCTACTTTAAAAATCTGTACTCCACCAAATTTGAAAACCTAAGAAAAATGGACAATTTTCTTGATAGACTCCACCTTCCAAAGTTAAATCAAGATCAGGTTAACAGATTAAACAGCCCTATAACCCCTAAGGAAATAGAAACAGTCTTTAAAAATATCCCATCCAAAAAAAGCCCAGGGCCAAATGGTTTCAGCACAGAATTCTACAAGACCTTCAAAGAAGAGATAATACCAATACTCTTCAAACTCTTCCACAATATAAATTAGAAGGAACACTGCCAAACTCATTCTGTGAGGCCACAGTCACTCTGATTCCTAAACCAAACAAAGAAAGAGAACTTCTGTAACCGAACTTTTAAATTATTATTTAACACTTATTTATTTATTACTAAATTCACTTATAACAAACATTTCCAATTTCTTAACTATTAATCCTATAAATTCCTACAACCCCTTTAACCTATCCACTAAACCTATTGATAATTATAACTACTTTCATAACCTTTTGGAATGATAAAGTCTCTGGGGCAGGTCCTCAGTCGTCAGGAACACAGTCTTTGTTGTAGATTCTTGAACGCACTTAGCAGTCCTTTTTCTGGATCTCTCAGATGCAGGTTTGTCAGGGTAAGTTGGTTATTGCGTCTCACCTTAAAAAAGGCTTCATGCTTTCTTCTCTGTGGGAGACCCCAGCCGTCTGCAGGCCAACTTACTTCTTTTGAATCAGGAATTCAGCTGCTCTGCCTCAGTCCTTAAAGCCAGGCACAGTTTCCCCTAGGCCACTGATCGGACAGATCAAACCCCTCCAGGCAAAAGCTGAGCCACAGGGTCCAGTCCTTGGCCTCTTGGTGTCTTGCTCAGGCTTTCTTTGCTCACTGGCTTCTTTCTGCTTCAGGGAGAGAGCTGGCCATCAATGGCCAGCCCTTTTTTTAGCAGGACTCTTGGAGCTCTCTAGCATCAGGGGCCTCTTCCCTTTCTGGGCTCCATGCACTCTCCTTAAATAGGAGGAACTCTGTTTCAGCTTAATTTGGGCTCTGCCCACTTAGCAGCTGAAAACAATGTCAGGCCAGATACTTTGTTTCTTCAAGTCTATTGAGTCTTTCCTGTTTTTCCTGACTTCAACCTTGTTTTTCAGTGTATTAAGTCTTTCCTGTTTTTCCTGACTTCATGCTGATAATGCTCTTCAGGCCCCGAATTAAGAGACAGTATCAGAAACTCCTATATATTTTCTAAATCTAATTTATCTAACCCCTACAAACTTCAGATCAATTTCCCTCATGAGCATAGATACAAAAATACTTAATAAAATGCTGGCAAAATGAATCCAAGAACACATCAAAAGTATCATACACCATGATCAAGTAGGCTTCATCCCAGGAATGCAGGGATGATTCAACATACGAAAATCCATCAACATAATTCACCATATAAACAAGTTGAAAGAAAAAAACCACATGAACATCTCACTAGATGCTAAAAAAGCATTTGACAAAATCCAACACCCTTCATGCTAGAAGTCCTGGAGATAATGGGCATACAAGGACAATACCTAGAAATAATAAAAGCGATAAACAGCAGGCCAGTAACCAGTATCAAATTAAATGGAGAGAAACTAAAGCATTTCCTCTAAACAGAGACAAGGCAAGGCTGCCCACTTTTGCCATATCTCTTCAACATACTACTTGAAGTTCTTGCTATAGCAATAAGACAACTAAAGGAGTTCAAGGGGATACAAATTGGAAACAAAGAAGTCAAACTATCCCTACTTGCAGACGATATGATAGTATATATAAGTGACCCCAGAAATTCCACTAGAGAACTCTTACAGCTGATAAACACCTTTAGCAAGGTGGCTGGATACAAAATTAATTCAAAAATATCAGAAGCCCTTCTTTATACAAAAAAAAAAAATAAATGAGCTAAGAAAGAAATTAGGGAAAAAACACCCTTCACAATTAGCCATAAACAACATAAAACACCTAACTCTAACCAAGTAAGTAAAGGATCTATACAACAAGAACTTCAAGTCCTTGAAGAAAGAAATTGAAGAGGACATCAGAAGATGGAAAGATCTCCCATGCTCATGGATAGGTAGGATCAACATAATAAAAATTGTCATCCTGCCAAAAGCAATACTCAAATTCAATGCAATTCCTATTAAAATACCACCACAATTCTTTACAGACCTGGAAAAAACAATTCTCAACTTCATATGGAATAACCAAAAACCCAGCATAGCTAAATCAATCCTGTACCACAAAACAAAACATCTGGAGGTATCACCATCCCAGATTTCAAGCTGTACTACAGAGCAATAGTAATAAAAACAGCATGGTACTGGTATAGAAACAGACCAATGGATCAATGGAATCTAATTGAAGACCCAGAAGTGAACCCACACACCTGTGGTCACCTAATTTTTGACAAAGAAGCCAAAACCCCACAATGGAAAAAGGACAGCATCTTCAACAAATGGTGCTGGTCCAACTGGATGTCCACATGTAAAAGAATGAAATTAGACCCATACTTATCACCTTGTACAAAACTAAGTCCAAGTGGATCAAAGACCTTAACATAAGGCCAGACACACTAAATCTACCAGAATAGAAAGTGGGAAAAACCCTCGAACTCATTGGCACAGGTGACAACTTCATAAACAGAACACCAACAGCTCAGAACCTAAGAACAACAATCAATAAATGGGACCTCATGAAACTGAAAAGTTTCCCTAAGGCAAAAGACACTGTCATTCGAACAAAGCGGCTGCCTACAGATTGGGAAAAAAATCTTCACCAACCCCACATCTGACAGAGGGCTAATATCCAAAATTTACAAAGAACTCAAGAAATTAAATGCCAAGAAACCAAATAATCCAATCAAAAAATGGGGGACAGAGCCAAACAGAGAATTCACAAAGGAGGAATTCCTAATGTCTGAGAGACACTTGAAGAAATATGCAGCATCCTTAACCATCAGAGAAATGCAACTCAAGAGAACTCTAAGATTTCATCTCACACCTATCAGAATGGCTAAGATCAAAAGCTTAAATGACAGCACATACTGGCGAGGGTGTGGAGAAAGGGGAATCCTCCTCCATTGCTGGTGGGAGTGCAGGCTTGTGCAACCACTATGGAGGTTAGTCTGGCAATATCTTAGAAAACTTGGAATAGCTCTGACTCGGGACCCAGCCATACCACTTCTGGGTAAACATCCAAATGACTACTCACCGAATCACAAGGAAGTTTCCTCATCTATGTTCATAGAAGCCTTATTTGTAATAGCTAGAAACTGGAAACAACCCAGATGTCCCTCAACCAAAGAATGGATTAAAAAACCGTGGTACATCTACACAAAGGAATACTACTCAGCTATCAGAAACAATGAAATTATGCAATTTGCAGCCAAATGGATGGAACTAGAGAAGCTCATCCTGAGTGAGCTAACCCAGACCAGAAGGATACACAAGGGATCTATTCACTTATGGTGGAATTTTAACCATATAGTACAGGATATCTATACTACAACCAAAGCACCAAACAGAACATGGATATAGACTTTTTTTCCTGTCAATGAGACACTTTTCCCTAGTGGTGCTGCCTTGTAGGCCCGCAGTGTATGAGGAGGCTCTTGGCCCTCACACGACTGCTTAACTTGGTTGGAGGACTGATATGTAGGGACACTCCACTCCAGAGGAGTGGGATGGAAGGGTTAGGGGGTAGAGGGTGGGAGGGCAGGGCAGGACTGGAAGGGGTGGAAAGAGGACACTATGATGGAGATGTAACCTGAAGCAATAAATAAATAATATTTTAAAAATTAAAAAATAAAGTAAACTTAAAACTTGTTAGATGTAAAAAATATTCAAAATCAAGGGTATTAAAGTGGCTATGAAAAATTTAATTCTTGAATACAATGGGTTAAAATTACAACACACAGGCATGGCAGGACACACCTAGGTTCAAGTAGTACCATTTCACTTGGATAGGGCTCCAGAGTAAGTTACATGAGAGCCTTATTACAGGATAAGGAAATAAGACAGGATGTAAAAGTAAGACTTGCTAGAAGGCTGCTACTCCTGTCTCCAGCTGTGAAAGCCTGACCAGCTCTGGCTATATAGACCAGACCAGGAAAATCTCCTCCTTATCTATAGGGAAGATAAATTACTTCTTGTGTCTCATGTGACAGGGGAATGAATTCTCTTGCCTAGTTGAAGATCTTAGAGTCTGCACACACATCAAATGTCTAAACAACAGAGAAGCAAATAGCAATTACTCTGTTCTCAGTGTCTCCCTAATTGACATATGGAGATGCTGTGAGCATGGGGACCTTGTATTTAAGCCTACACCCCAACTGGTATGGGACCATCATGCTAGTTTAATTGGTCATGTTCCTTACCCTGGCTTTCATTCCTCCTTTAAAAGCCAATTCCAGGGTTCATACCCCAACCACCCATGTTCTCTAATTAAAGAAGGCTACTAGATACTCTCAATCATCAAATTCACAGCTTTGAGTGATTAATTATCCAGAATATCCAAGTGATGTCTTGAGAACTTTGCTAGGAGATCCTATAAAATTAACTCAATAGAATTCTCTTTCTCTTTTAAATTGTCAGTCAGATGCTGAATTTAACAGACTTCTTATTCAAAGCTCCCAGATGTTTGTTCCTTGTGCAGGAGTCTGATGCAACAAACAGCTAATTAAAATTACCTTATCCATCTACATAACTCTGATACATGGTCCAGCAAGTTGTACAACTGACAATTTCATCCTTCATGAAGGAGAACACAATACTTATCCTTAGCAGTAGTCAGATTTAGCCTTGGGATACTGCAGAAGCCAAAAATTGAGTTTGTTCTGAAGGATGTCCAGCTGATCTGACATACAATTGAAATGAACTGACCAAAATTAAACTTTGTTAAACTCTTAATGCTACCAACAAGGTTGTTATAGGGAAGATCCAATGAATGATTCTGAACTTATATGCTGCCAATAAAAAATATCCCAAGGTTTTCCACAAAACCAATGGCCTTCCATCTTGATATTACCAATGACAAAACTCATTAATCTTCCTAACACCTATGGTAAAATGAGTTCTTTAGACAGTTTTCTTGCTTGACCTCTTTCTCCAAACCTCATTAGAGGCAACTACCTTGTTTTCTTAATTATACCTGCAAAAAGAATTATAATAGTACTAACAGCCTCACATTTTATGTTATAGGTACTATCTTGGTTGCATGGCTCATATATATTCTATCACCAAATGGCTGTCTTATGTTCTGGACCATCTGTTAAGCTTTGTGGTGGGCCTCTGGATGGACCCTGCTCTGATACACTTTAACTGTTGCCCTTTCTACACCCTCCCTTTTTGTCAGCTCAAAGTACTTAAGAAAGATCAATGCCCCCAAATCCCTGAGCAAGTTTGGATGACCTCTTAGAGGGGGACGAATAGGATATGGGTCTTCTAACTCACCTCCTCCTTGCCATTTTGGCGTGTTTTCAGGAGTCAGGAACTAAACCAGCTGGACTGAGGCCTTCTTTGCATCTCTTAACCTCTCTGTCTCATCAGCTCTCAGAAACCTTAAAGAATTTTCAAATCAGCTGAATATCCTTCAGAACCGACACTTTTTTTTTTTTTGGCTGCTGCACTATTACAAGACTAAATCTCACTACTACTAAGGATAAGTAGTGTGTCCTCCTTCATGAACGATGCTACTTCTACACCAACCCAGTCCTAAGTGGGTTGAGATGGGGCCCAAAGACACAGGGGCCAGACACAAACTCAAGCACAAACCTCCTCTTATGTATGGGCTTGTGGTTCCCTTTCAGTCTGACTCCTCCGCTTGATCATTTCTTTCTTCTCTATTCTTCCCATACTTCTGTTTCTAGCCCTTCTTTTAACTGTTTTACTTACTGAATCCACCTCCTTTAAAATAATCAGTTTCCCCTTATATCCAAACAATATGTCCCACATCTGCTCTCTCAATGGCTCTCACCCTACATCAGCTCCATTTGTTCCTGAGGCATCTGCAAATGATCTTTCAGATGCTACAGGGAAACCCTTCATTCCTTTTACTCCACACATACATGATTCTTTGCATTGGTCCTCTATTTTCTCCTGTTTCCCTCCATCAATGCTTTGTGGCTCGCTGTTTGATTCTGCTAGCTTATTTGGGAGCAGCACTCCTGGCAGTGACACTAGCTCTAAACTCACTCCCTCTCGCAGGTCCTTGCCACTTCATTTTCACTCGATGTTGGTCATATGGAAACAAAGATAACCAATTTATGGCTCCATCATCTTTATCATGCTGTTCAGGGACTCTATCAGCTGGAACTAATCTCTGTACCTCATTCCTTAGCTCCAGCAAGGACATTTGGACCTGTGGAAGAGTTCCTGGAGACCCTGTAGAAGATTCTCACTCTGGGAGGGCCACTTGGTCCTATTTAAAATTGTGCTTCCTCCATTGCTGGTGGGAGTGCAGGCTTGTGCAACCACTATGGAGGTCAGTCTGGCGATATGTTAGAAAACTTGGAATAGCTCTGCCTCGGGACCCAGCCATACCATTTCTGGGTATACATCCAAATGACTACTCACCAAATCACAAGAATCACAAGGAAATTTCCTCATCTATGCTCATAGCAGCCTTATTTGTAATAGCTAGAATCTGAAAACAACCCAGATGTCTCTCAACCAAAAAATGGATTAAAAAACTGTGGTACATCTACACAATGGAATATTACTCAGCTATCAGAAACAACGAAATTATGCAATTTGCAGCCAAATGGACGGAACTAGAGAAACTCATGCTGAGTAAGCTAACCCAGACCCAGAAGGATGGACATGGCATCTATTCACTTATAGTCGGATTTTAGCTATATACTACATGATATCTATACTACAACCAACGCACCAAAGAGAACATGGACATAGAAATTTTCCTTTTCTCCCCCACAGTCAGCAGAAAGAAGTCCCTCCCAAAACTCCCACCCTATTTATAGAACCTTTATTGTCTCTGACCCATTCCTTATCTCCTAGGAACTGGAATATGTCAGAATAAACCTTAAACAAATTCTGCCAAACACTGTCCAAGGAATTTTCCATTCCCCTAAGTATTGCTGAAGTCCTTGGCTTCTATGTTGAAACTAGAAGCCCCTCACTGTCTCTGCCTAACTTAGTCACCTACATACTGATAGCCAGGGCAAGGCAGTTTCTAAAGATAAATCAGCCTTGTCTGGACAAACAACTACAGGAAGTGAACCTTACAGACTTGCAGGTAGACTCCTGAAGCTGTATTTAACTTCCCATTCCCTCAGTCCCTGTATATAAACTCCATGTATTCTCTTCTCTCATGGCAGACCAGTCCAACTCCTGTGAAGAGAAGCTTCCCTTGCTCTGTGTGCTAATAAACATGGTTTCCTTTAGTGAGGTTAGACTGGTCTTTTTCTTGTCTTTTGTCTCTTTAAGCTGTCTCAGAAATCTAACAGGGAGTGGTTCAGGAAGGAGTTAAAGAGCAGCACATATAATTAAGGAAAGGAGAGAGATGCTGGATGTCTCTGCAATGACTAGGACTAGATCCTGCTGGGTCACTTCTAGGCGGTGATGAAAACATGACAAGGATTGTCCACCCAGGAGAGGGTGCATAAGGATGTCTGTTCTTTGTTCCAGTCCCCACCTCAAGGCACTTCTCAGTCCCTATAGGCAGACTGAATGTCAAGTTGGATGTTCATGCTTCCAAATTTGCCCACACAAAGGTATACAGCAGAGAAGGAGAGAGGTACCATTGCTGTAGTGAAGTGCCACTGGCTGTCACCTGCCACCACTCCAAAACCTTAAATCAAAGATAATTTGGAAGACACACAAGGAACATCTAGTATGTCTCAGCAGGCCTCTTGTTTTCAATACCAACTACCATTCCGAAATTCACACTGTAGTGTTCATTGTATGATTTTAAGTTCCTAATTATGTTATTTATCTGACTGAAAACTAATATCAACTGTTGCTTTATGGAACACTAGCACAGGTTACCAGTTTTGCAAGAAACACACAAGATGACAGACAGATCCACTGCTTGACATTCATCTTCCTTGCTCCCTTCTCCACTAGCAAGTAGCAATAGTTACTCCACGAATTAGGTCATGTGTAGTAGAATTTAATGTTTCATGTTTCATTGAGTAATTTCTTTCTTGTTCCTTTCCCTAGTTTTGTTTTTGCTTTTTTAGAACCCTTACTTGCAAACTCAACCAAAGCCATTTGGGTGAGACTGTTCAAGCTTCCAGTATGTGGGACTAAGAGTATGATTGAGGATGGTGGTGATAATACTATACATCCTGAGTTATCACCAGTTGGTTAAAGAAAATTTATGGCTCCTATGCTGGACTAACATCAAACTCCAGGTCCTGAAATATTATTATGGCCATGGTAGCTCCAGGTGTACATCCAGAGCCCATCTGGGGTATCAAATACATCCATTCCCATTGAGATTCCTCACTAGGCAAGATGAAGTTGTTGAGGCTTACACTTTAATTATGGCAGACAACTTACCTAAGACCAAAAACTGCTTAGAAAAGGTGGAGCCATGATAAACAAGGAGAGAGATGCCTGGTGGCATCATTTGACACCTAAATCCCACCTCACCTGAAGGGAGAACCTTTTTTTCAGTTACACGTGCCAACACAATTTCTCTTATGACTAAACTAACTGGAATCCCAGTTGCCACTTGCAAGTGTTACTCACAGGATCCACACTAATCTAGTGCCCTCTTACCCAGTCAAGCTAATGCTCTCAGCACTCCTCCATGCGTTTCATTACCAGGGGCTTATGTTTTGATTTCCTCATACAATCCTATGTTTCTCAACCAGAAATAAAAGCATTTCTAGATACTTGATGCAGTGATGTCACAAGCGTTTATCTCATGGTGCAGTAGGTGGTAGATGCTGATGTCGACCAAGGCGGACCTTTTCCGTCCTTATGAAAAGTACACCTTAACAAAGAAAATGCCCAAATATTTCTGACTGATTAACCTCCTCATTGCAGACTTGGTTTCATCTTGGAATTTATTCATGAGAGCATTCATGGAATTTAAGATCAAATGAAGAAAGGAAAAGAAGCAAGATAAGATAAATCCTCTATCCTTTCAAATTTATTTTAACAAGGGAGTCAAGTGTCAGATGTGGAAACAACTTCCCACCCCAGCCTCAGCCCACGCCAGCTCTACCCACCCCAGCTCTGTCCTCCTCCTGCCCCTGCCCACTCTGCCCTTTAACCACCCTGACCCCTGTCCATATCAAGACACCTGCCTACCCTGACCCATGCCCACCCTTGACCCTTGCCCAGCCTGATCCCTGGTCAATGTCTTCGAATGAAATCAACCTTTGATTCCTAAGATTTTCCTAATAAGTTGTAAGTATTCCTCCTTGTACTCACAGACTGATTGATTCAGCTGCTGAGGGTTTGGCATATACCTTGGAACAGTTGGTCCAACTGTAGACACTTTCTCTAAGCTTCAATGATTATCTCACGTCAGGTGCCTCCCAAATCCTGCACAATTTAAAATCCAGACACAAATGCTGACCATAAGCCCTGGGCTGAAAGACTAACATGGTATTTAAAAAGTAAAAGACTTTGGTCTCCTTTGTCCAACAAAGTTCAAATTTCCCCTACAGCAATAAACACCTTATCTGAGGAGTGTGTGGTGTGGGCTAAAGTCTTCAACCATGAAATTATATGACTCTACCTTGACCTCTGCTTTTCTCCAGTGAGTCTCACACATAGCATACAAACAGCAGCTCTGGGCTGTTTCTCTGATCAATCCAGTGAGCTGCATAAATCTTAGGCCTGTGGACTCCTACATGAAGGCACCCCAGAGTTGGCGACATCTATCTTTCCTCACATGGAGCAAGAATGAGCAGCTTCTGGGGTTCTTGCTGTCTGATATACATATCTTGGAGGCTTTCTACTCCTGCCTCAGGCAGGACAGTCAGCTCCTTCAGAATGTTAGAATAAAGGCCTATCAAAGGAGGCACCAGTAAAGATGGAGTGGGGGGAGTGATGTCAAGGCAGAATGTCATCTGCTTGGTCTTACTATACCCAGGCTCTGACAGAGACTTGTGCAATGCCTCGGTGCTGGCATCCTGGTCCTGGTCAGAGCACAGTTATCTGAGACCCACAGAGCTTGTTATAGATGCAGAAAGAAAAGCTCAATTCTAGACATGCTGAACCAACATCTTCACTGTGCCAGCCACCGTGTGCCACCATGCCCACTAGTGACTGAGATTTGATGGCTTGATGAATCACTGTTAAACTTGTCTGTTGAATTTTACTCTGTTAACTGTATTCAGAACACCTTCAGGGCAATAGATGAAGACTAAAGACATGAATGACTCATTCAAAGGTGGACAGATGATTAACTGAGAGTAGAGACACTAACGCTCAAGACAATTGTTGGAACTGTTGTGTGTGATGTTATCTTAATTGTGGTCACCAAAGGACACACATGTGAGACTGCCAAGAGCAACCACAGTCAGAAATTATAATAAGGAAATTGGCAAAAAAAAAAAACAAGCTTTAACTCAATCCCCTGGATCAAATGTCACCTGAAATCCACATTTATCTCACCTGAAATCCACATTTATCTCATTAGTAAGAAATAATAAATTCTTGGAGATATTATTGCTTGTGATACTGCTGGATTATAATGCAGTAGTTGAAGTTTGAATATAGTCATTTCCAAATCAGTCAAGGGATCATGAAAGGTAGAGGAGACAGCAGAAGTGGGAAGGGGGTTTATCTTAATCTGATTCACAAATTGCAGAGCTGACAGGTATAAAATCTGTAGGATAAATTAGGAATAAAACCTGATGTATCACATCACAATATAAAGCCTGGGAGCTGAAACAATTCCTCTCTCAGTTTGGATGTAACTTCCTTCTGTGACTTTGGACTTCAGACCCTCCAACTTGTTGGGTCAGGATCACCCAAGATAGGGAAAGCTGTCTGCTTTCCTTAAAGTCAACAGATTGCAAATGTCCATCACTTGTAAAAGTATCTGCCTGCAAGCACATAGAGTTGCCTAGTGTTAGACCAAACAAGTTGCTGTAGGACTGGAGTGGCTGAGTGGATAATTCACAACAGTCAGGTGTCCTGAACCTTGCAACTAAGATAGGAGCTGGAGGACTAAAAGTCCCTAGAGATGGGTCTTCCTCACAGTGGGGCATACTGGCTTTACACTTTCCTTGAAGGCATCAGCTTTGGTCAGGAAGATCAGCAAAGCATGGACAGCCCCCCCCCCCCCGTGTTGTTGCATGGAATCTAAAGAGATCAGAGTTGGGACAGACTTCAAGGGTCACCAGGGCTCACTGTATGTCACTTATGTGCTTGCCACTAGAAGGACTCTCCCCTAGCTACAGTTCACAGCAGAGCTCACTCGCGCCTAGGTACTTTTTTTTTTTAGATCAATATGGTTATTTTATAAGTAATCAATTTATAAAAGCAATCACTGTACTCTGCTATAAATATAACCCCACCTTGCTAGCCTTAAATGCATAAATGTAATTGTAAATCAATGGCGTAAAGTGGCCTTGATAAAGTCCTGCAAAATGCCACCTGCAAAGCGCTTTCCTTACAGATTTATCTCCTTTCCTAAAAAGAACAGGGCTGAGATACAAAAGTCACTCAAGGGGCTCTCCTTAAAAAATAGGAATAATTGAAAGAAAATGGAAAAGGAAAACTCGTTACTGCTTGGTTTGGTTCTATTTAAGGACCCCTGGGTGTAACAGGCACCGTAACTGACTATGGCTGTGCCACCCCTCTGGGAAACACTAATTGAGCCATTGCCTGACATCCATCTACAACAACTATGGGCAGTGCCCGACTTTACCTGGACTTTTCCTGCAATGAGAAACACATGATCCTCCAATGCAGACCACATCATTGCCTACAGATATGACCTAGAAATATCTGTTCCTTGCCGAGCTGATCAACCATCCATCCATTTCTGCCTCCAGGCCCATTAGGAAAGCTTCTTGGGACACTCAGGCTACGACATTACACTGCTCACATCCTCCACGCTAGCTTTCCAGAAGGATAAACATGGACTTTTGAGTTCGCAGGAAAACTCCATGGCTGTGTCTTCAGTTGCTGACATCATTTCCTCTGTGTACAATAGACTTGTCAGTCAAATTTCAAACCTGATTTCAAACCTGATTTAAGTATGATAGCGGGAGATGCTTTGGGACAGTGAATTCCACTTCAGCTCAGGACATTCACAGGTGGCACTCAGTCCAAACCGTCTGTGTAGCCCAACTGTATTGGTGTACACATTTTACATTTTGCATACTTGGATAACTTTTCATCTTTTCTTCTTTCTGCCGCCCAGTACACTGTGGTTCTGTTGGTGACTTTTCTCTTAGTTAAGTCCTTTTTCAGATACAATTACCTTGGAAACTGCTTGGAAATGGTAGAATCTTTATTCTCCCGACAGTGTCCCCCTTTGGCATCCTTATTTATTTCCTTCACAAGGTATCGATCTCCCAAAAGACCTTGTTCATTCACTTGGTTTTATAAACTTATGAGCCATGAGATGAGAAGGGACTCATTTAACTCCCATACCTTAAGCAGTCTTGGGAATCCAATGCCCATTTAGTAATAATTTGTTAAATCAAAGGATAAAAACAATGTACAGGATGAATATTTGCAAATTTAAAAAACACATTTCCTCATTAATTTATGCATTACTTCAAAGTATAGTACTCTCCTCTTACCCAGACTTTTGTTTCCTATTACCTCAGTTATCTAGGATAAGCCACAGTCTGGAAATATTAAATAGAAAAATACCAGAAATAAGTAATAGGTAAGTTAACTGTATACTGCTGAGAGCAATGTGGGGAAATCTTGCACCCTCCTGCTCCATTCTGTTCAAGCTGTGAATCCTCAGTTTATCCAGCCTATTCACACTCTTTGCACTACTCCTACTTAGTCATTCAAAATATATCACCATTTTCAGATCAACTTGTATAATGGTGTGCTTATATTCAAATAGCCCTGATTGTACTTACTAATGGTCCCAGAGTGCAAGAGTTAAGTATGCCAAAGGGGAGCCATAAAGCACTTCCTTTAAATAAAAAGGTAAGTCTGTCTGATTTATTAAAGAGAGAGGAGAGAGAGAGAGAGAGAGAGAGAGAGAGAGAGAGAGAGAGAGAGAGGGAGAGGGAGAGGGAGGGAGAGGGAGAGGGAGAGGGAGAGAGAGGGAGGGAGGGAGGGAGGGAGAGAGGCTTGTTGAAGTTACTAAGGTCTATGGTCAGCTATTCCCAGGTTTCAAGCAGCCACTGTCACTGTTGGAAGATGTCCCCCCAAGACTCAGGGAGAGTCATGGGTCACCTTAGCCCCTCCCTCAGAATTTCCTACAGTAATGGCCTTTGGCCCCTGCCCTCAGCTTGTCAATGTAACTTTTCAAATCTTCTGCTCTCCTTAGAGTGAATGCAAGACTGTCTTCACTTCACCTCTATTCATTAATGGTGTCTGTCGTCAGCCACATCAGAGTCTCTGGCAGCCGCATCACTCTCACTCTACTTATAAGCTTAATGTAAGAAAAAAAAAAAAGAGGTCGAGTCTTTACGCTATGTGTTTCTGCTAAGGCACATATCCTTGGGCAGCTGGCTTTTAAATATGACTCCAGGGCCTTGCATTCATCCTTGTTAAACTTCATCAGAGTGCTGACAGGTACCCATGTCATCTTTGTGTTTCCCAATCTGAGCCTGATCTGTGCCAGAGCCTCCAGTGTACCAGATGATCTGCACACTGCTTGGCTGCCAGTACAGGTGAATGACAAGAGAACAAACAATCTCCTATTTGTGCCCTGACTCCACTGTTGATCGAACCAAGGCAAGGGAAAAGGAAACACCGTGGAAACCGCTGTAAAACAATGACAACCATGATATTACTTATGACTGGGTAATAAATAATATCAAGACATAGCACTTGGCACAATTTGCTTCCCGCACTCTGTAACTAGTTGCTCTGCTTGTGGTGATATTGATGAGGACACAGGGAACACTAGGACTTATGGTGGCCTGGCTCACACACAAGCACCTGGTGTGGGATAACTTCTCAAGGTATAGCTCACCACGGAAAGTGTTCTTCTGCATGCAGGACTTTCTAACAGTTGCTTGGCCTCTTCACAGCAAGCAGACTGGGCACCAACGTCACTGTTCCAAGAGATAAAGGTGGAGACTTATGTTCTTCTAAGACCAAGCTTGGAGGTTGCTCAGCTCCTTCCCACCATATGTCGCTGAGCAGAAACAATCAAGGCTAGAATTGAGGCTCAGTGGGTAGGGATCGGCATACCTTGCCCCTTGGACAGTTCACCAGAAAAGGACTAAGCCTTGACATCACAGAATCCAAATGCAACAAGGTAGTCAGAGTGAGGGTGAGGTTTTGTTATATATATATATATATATATATATACATATATATATATATATATATATATA
>CAJQZJ010033049.1:4134333-4167928 GCA_907164525.1 Lophiomys imhausi
CACACACACACACACACACACACACACACACACACACACACACACACACTTGCATTGCAGTCTCTTTTCTCATTTAAAAACATGTCACTTGTTTAAGGGAGTGAAAATGCTATGTACCCTGATGTGACTATTACACATTGAAAGACATATATTAAATTTTCATACTGTGCATCCTAAGTATGTATAATTAAAAAGAAAACCTTGTCAACAAGTACTTATAAATAAAACATAAAATGAAAAACTATAAAGAATCTAAAGCTGTGTCACCAACATCATTCTTGAGATGGTATTAAATGTTCATCTTGTCCATGATTTTAGTATCTTGTGTATCATTTCATCTAGTAGCCTCACTGTTAGGCATTTGGGTTGCTTTGTTTATTTGTTTCTCTTCCTTGAGTATCTCCCTGCCAAAGGGCAGGTGAGATGAGAGTCTTTGGAAGCAAGACTCAGCAAAGGGCCTCCCTGTGGCTGTAACTTATGTTCCTCTGAAATGGAGCTTTCACTCATCTTGAGAATAGAAATATTTCCACCTCACCACAGCCTCACCCTCAGCCTCAGATTCTATGAGATTTCTTGGGCACTGTCCCTTTAAAGTAGTCCGTTTTGGGGCCCATGGAACTGTCCTCCACCCAGTGACATGAAACAGCAAGGCAAGGGCGGGTGCCTGGGAGTTCACAGTCACCACTTGTCCAGAGCGACTCTGAAACCACACACTACATACATCCTCAATTCTCTCTGCTTTGCAGGCAAGAGGATAGGGGTGGATCAAAGCCCCTTGGTGTCCCCTGGACTTTTTCTTGGTAGCTCTAGCTGCCACCTGAGCTCTGGATTCTGATTCTGTGTCATTCTTTCCTCCCCTGCATTAGGAATGGCCTCTTCACACCTCAATAGCACTTCAAGCTTCTTCCCATTCTTAGAAATATGAACAATCAGAAGGATCTCTTCTTTTTTTAATTTATTTATTTATTACTTCAGGTTACATCTCCATCACAGTGTCCTCCTTCAACTTCTCCTAGTCCTGCCCTACCACCCTCTACCCCCTATCCCTTCCATCCCACTCCTCTGCAGTGGAGTGTCCCTAAATAACAGTTCCCTGCCCCAGTTCAGCAGTCATATAAAGGCCAAGAGCCTCCTCATACACTGGGGGCCTACAAGGCAGCACCACTAGAGCAAAGTGTCTCATTGACAGGGGGGAAAAGAAAAAGTCTATGTCCATGTTCCCTTTGGTGTGTTGGTTGTAGTATAGATATCCTGTACTATATGGCTAAAATCTGACTATAAGTGAATAGATGCCATGTGCATCCTTCTGAGTCTGGGTTAGCTCACTCAGGATGAGCTTCTCTAGTTCCATCCATTTGGCTACAAATTGCATGATTTCATTGTTTCTGCTAGCTGAGTAGTATTCCATTGTGTAGATGTACCACAGATTTTTTAATCCATTATTCAGTTGAGGGACATCTGGGTTGTTTCCAGTTTCTAGCTATTACAAATAAGGCTGCTATGAACATAGATGAGAAAACTTCCTTGTGACTCGGTGAGGAGTCTTTTGGATGTATACCCAGAAGTGGTATGGCTGGGTCCTGAGGCAGAGTTATTCCTCGTTTTCTAAGATATTGCCAGACTAACCTCCATAGTGGTTGGACAAGCCTGCACTCCCACCAGCAATGGAGGAAGGTTCCCCTTTCTCCACACCCTTGCCAGCATGTGCTGTCATTTCAGCTTTAGATCTTAGCCATTCTGATGGGTGTGAGATGGAATCTCAGAGTTCTCTTGAGTTGCATTTCTCTGATGAT
The DNA here is from genome assembly GCA_907164525.1 of Lophiomys imhausi. Taxonomy (NCBI): domain Eukaryota; kingdom Metazoa; phylum Chordata; class Mammalia; order Rodentia; family Muridae; genus Lophiomys; species Lophiomys imhausi. The sequence continues at coordinate 4,136,127 of CAJQZJ010033049.1, forward strand.
AAAGGATGCTGAGCATTTCTTCAAGTGTCTCTCAGACATTAGGAATTCCTCCTTTGTGAATTCTCTGTTTAGCTCTGTTCCCCATTTTTTTGGTTGGATTATTTGGTTTCTTGGCATTTAATTTCTTGAGTTCTTTGTAAATTTTGGATATTAGCTCTCTGTCAGATGTGGGGTTGGTGAAGATTTTTTCCCAATCTGTAGGTTGCCATTTTGTTGGAATGACAGTGTCTTTTACCTTACAGAAGGTTTTCAGTTTCATGAGGTCCCATTTATTGATTGTTGGTCTTAGGTCCTGAGCTGTTGGTGTTCTGTTCAGGAAGTTGTCACCTTTGCCAATGAGTTCGAGGGTTTTTCCCACTTTCTCTGCCAGTAGATTTAGTGTGTCTGGCCTTATGTTAAGGTCTTTGATCCACTTGGACTTAAGTTTTGTACAAGGTGAAAAGTAAGGGTCTAATTTCATTCTTTTGCATGTGTACATCCAGTTGGACCAGCATCATTTGTTGAAGATGCTGTCCTTTTTCCATTGTATGGTTTTGGCTTCTTTGTCAAAAATTAAGTGACCATAGGTGTGTGGGTTCATTTCTGGGTCTTCAATTCAATTCCATTGATCCACTGGTCTGTTTCTATATCAGTACCATGCTATTTTTATTACTATTGCCCTGTAGTACAGCTTGAAATCTGGGATGGTGATACTTCCAGATGTTTTTTTAATGTACAGGAGTGATTTAGCTATTCTGGGTTTGGTTTTTTGTTGTTGTTGTTTTGGGTTTTTTTTTGTTTATTTGTTTGTTTTTCATTTACAAATATCTTGGGGCTGGGGAGAGGGCTGCTCAGCAGACAAGGTGCTTGTCGTACCAATAGGAGAGATTGAAGTTCAGATCCCAGAACCTACATAAAATGCTTTGGGGTAATAGTCTGTAATTACAGCCTCAGAAGGTGGAGACAGGGAGTCCTTGGAGCAGGCTGGATAGCAAGAACAGCTATGTTTGCCGAGTAAGAGTTTGCCTGAAGACCCTGATCTAAAGACTAATATGTCGAGGATCAACTGAAGACTCCTGCCATCAGCATCGGGCTTCCACACACATGTGCATGTGTGTGGACTCTTCTGCACCTATTGCACACACTTATGTCAACACATATGTGAACGAACACACCACACACATCGCATACATGAACATAAAGGACAATAAAAATATAAAACGTGTTTGAATGTTAGCTCAAATCAATGTCACCTTCTTCTTAATTCAACATTTTTTGAGAATTTTATATATGAATGTTGTATTTACAATATTTGCACCCCTCCCTTTCCCACTTCCAACTCATTGTCTGTTCCCTTTCCACTCCCTCTCAAATTCATGACTTTTTCTTTAATTATATTATAATATATACACATATGTGTCTATGAATATGTACATGTGTACAACCTGTTGAGTGTTATTTAGCATTTCTCATAGGTTTGTATGTTTAGTTCTGACCATATGGGGTTAGATAACCTATCAAGAGGCTTATACCTGGAGAAAAGAGATTCTCTCTCTCATATCAGCCATTGATTAACTGTAGCTCCTCATCTATGAGTAGGACCTTGTGAAAATGCCCTTATCTACGTTGGCATGCCAACTGGTGTTTTCATTATGCAGGTCTTGTATAGGTGACTATATTGTTGAGATTTCACGGGTGCAACTTCCTTGTCATGTCTAGACGACACCATCTAGCAGCAGATATTCTAGTCCTCTGGTTCTTACAGTCTTCCACTTCCTCTTTTATGATATCCCCAAGCTTTAGGTACTGAGATCAGAACGTAGATGTATCATTCAGTATTTGGTACCCTGTGGTCATGCATTCTCTGCATTTTAACCAGTTGTGGATCTCTGCAATAGCCTCCATCTGTTGCAAAAATAAGCTTTGATGAGGGGTGAGAGCTACATTTATCTGTGTGTATGAGGATAAATATTAAGAATTATTTAGAAATTATATTGTTCCAGGAAAATGGGAATTGTAGGTTCTCCTCTAAGGTCTATGACTTCCTTCCTGGATAGTTGGCTAGGTTTAGTATCAGAAATGAATTTCCTTCCATTGAGTGAATTTTAAGTCTGATTTAGACAACTGTCAGTTCCAATCAAGATAAAAATATCAATATAGCATTATTGGGGATATCTTACCAGGATTTGTTTAATTGTTGTTGTTTTTTTGTTTGTGGTTCATAGACTGTATAGTTAGAGATGACTAGTGACTGTCTTTCTCCCTTGGGCAGCTTCCATAGTCTCTTCCAATCTGTACAAGAAAGTGGTGTCTACTTTGGGTTGGTATTAAGATCCTAGGCCACAGCATCCTTAGTGTTCTTCTGGGTGCTTTTGTCTAGATGATGGGGTTTGGAGAGTACTACTTTGGTATTTTTTGATGCCTTAATAAAGAGTACTATATTCATACCTTTTCCTTGATCTTAAACCTGAGGCCATATATTAGCACTATTCCCTAATATTTGATTATTTTCTCTCAAGGTTTTATTTACTTTAGGATTCTTTGCTACTTAAAAGAGAGATTGGAAATAAAACATCTAAACCTCAAGTTCATATTTGGCAGTATTTTACATAAATTCTGCTTGAATATTGCATATTTCCTTCTTTATGCTTTCTTCCACTCTATATTTTAATATAGTGAAAAAATCCAATTAATAAATACAGCACATTCCTTGAAATATTAACAGTTCAAGATTTATCCAGTCCAATTTCCCACTCCCTACCTTAGGTAAAATGAGACCAAATGTTACTCCATCAAATAGCACAGGTTTCCATTTTTTCAAAACTTCAACAGTCATTTCCTCATTGCCCTTCACGCTTCTGTGAACAGTTTCATTGATGACGTTCATCATCCGCTTGCTGTATATGATGGAAAACCACATCACATTGACTCCATACTGACTCCTCGGAGTCAATGGGCTTCTTCACACCATAGAAGTTGGTTTCCAAAATGCACCACTCTAAAAGGTAAAGATGGTGGCTGAAGGTCTTTTAAGACTTAATCATCCAGCTTTCTTCAACTGTGATCTAATACAAACCTAGTTTTAAAGCAGGAATGCACAGACTAGTCCTTTGGGAAGAGCGGTAAGTCCACAGTGCCATAGAACATGTGGAATGAAGACATTGCTGTAGCCATCTTTGGAGACATAGCCTGCATCATTTACAACCACATTCTGAGTCCTCAGCTCTGTTCTAAGAACACCCTGCCCCCAGGAGATCTTTTGATTTTTATCTTCACTTTTTACAGATAAGAAAATAGAGACACAGATAAAATGATCAACACAGGTTGAGTGTCTCTTATGCAAAACTTTGAAATCCAAATGATCCACAATCCAAAACATTTGAGCACTTCCGTGGTGCCAGGGGTAGAAAATTTACTCCTAATTTTCAGATGGATTTCAGCTAAAATAAACCTGTAATAAAAAGTCACATACAGCATTTCCTTCAGGCTATGCATATAAGGCGTCTATGAAACAAAGCTATGTTTTTACTTGGACCTATTCACTAGATACCATATACTACAATGACAAATACTTTGAAAACTGAAAAAATATCAAAATTAATACTTCTAGCCCCAAGAACTTAGGATGAGGTGTGCTTAACCTGTGTCCTGAAGGTTATAATCTTATGTCACACAACTGAAAGTCAACCTCAGATCAGTTGGTTGCTGAGCCTGTTTGCTCAATGTCTGTTCAGACAAAACAGCATTCACCTCTAAGTGGTCAGTTCTCTCTCAGGATGAGTAAACCATCTCCTGTCATACTGCATTAATTCATTAATTTGCTCCCAGAGTATTTACTGAAATATCGCAAAATATATAACACTGTTTTGAATGTTGGAAATGTGTTGATGAATAAGTCTGAAATTATTCCAGTGTTCAAACAGTCTATAATACAAATTAGGAAAATAGCTATTATGAATTTGAAATAATTACTATTATAGTTTCCCTATATAGTCAAAGAAACAGTAAACTGCATCATTGTCGGGGGGGGGGGGAGTTTAAAGACTTAGTGATTCAGGATTTGGCACAGGAAACAAGAAATTTAAACACTTAACATTTGAAATCGCATTTCCAAGAATGATCAAATGCCATGTCCTTTCTGTTCAGCAGCTCTTCCCTCACTGAACTTCCAGGTGTCACCAGTCACAGATACTAAAGGTGCTGCCTGTCCTTGATGGCTGACAGAAAGAACCCTGCCCATTCTGTGGGTCATTGACTCTTGACAACAAAGGGAGCTCCTATTTGCATTTTCTTGTGAATGAAGTCCCTAATTCTTCCCAATTTTCCTCAGTACACTTTGAATGTGACTGTGCTATGAGGGAAATTGAAATAAACTCAGAAATCCACAAAATGTTCCTGGAGGAGGTCACTCTTAAAACTTCATGATTTTGCTGGACATCTATTTTAAAAAATGCCACACTGATTGCTGCCTGTGGTGCCAATTTTGGTACCTGCGGGCAACACAGAAGGACATTACAGCCTGCCTGTGGTCAGAGGCCTGTCTGAATCTGGTTCCTGAAAAACACTTGCAACATGACATAAAGTAACTCACTCAAGCTCTTAGCACTTGGTTTTGTCTTCAGTAGAATAGCGGACAGGAAATTATCTCAAACATCACTGGAGATGTCACTGAATATGTGGTGGCAGCCATGTATGAGATTAGCAGTAGTCTTTGGGGGTCAACATGGTAGAAGTCTCACAGGGAGAGAAAGGATTTCATCATATTCTTTACTGGTGCTGTACAGAGATGGTGGCTCACAGACCCGAGTTGACCAAACCTGGACATTCTAAAGGTCCTGCAGGATGGCTCATGCCCTCCTCCTGGGAGATGTTCTGTGACCTTGTGCAATATCTTCCTCAGTAGGCATGTCTTTGCATATCTGGAATATGTTTTACCATGTTAGACAGTTCATGCTAACAATGTGACCTACAGTGAAGGATCCTTGTGTATGCTTGGGCTAGGACTACATGGAGTAATGTCACACCATGTTTGTCATGATATCTGGAGACTCAGTAGCTGAGGTCTGCCATGTCAGTATTCCATACCTACGAGTGACTTTTAGAAAGTCCCTCAGTGCTGAAACTCAGTTGGGGTTACTTGGTTGGACACACATCTCATGCATCAGGACCTGGAGAATTAAGAGCTTTCTGTGTGACTCTGCCCAAATGCACCATAAAGAGCTGCAGCGTGGCGTCCTACATTCTGACCTAAACTAAGCTGAATGTCTATCCCCTCACCTTACACCTCTCATCTTTCACCAAGTCATGACTGTGAGCAGAAGTGGCTTCATTAGTTCTGTGGGTCCTAGTAACCTGAGGGTGATCTTGAGGTTTCCTGGCAGATGGGAGGAACTTTCTCTGTGATGTCTGACTTAGCTTGATGCTGTGATGAAGCTTATATGCTCAGAAGCTAGACTTCAAGAAGCAAATGCAAAGTATTCACCCATAGTTTGAGTGATAACTGCTGAACCTCAAGAGAAACCAGTGTTGTTTGTGCCAGGGATTTCTGAAGGCACTGAGTAGGGACACACGACCCCATCCTTATAGACTCACCACATCCTCTTTCTTTGTCAGAAATAAGCACCTAGGTATGAGAGAAATGCAGAGAGACATACACACAATACCAGAATCAAGCCAGCATCCCCCCTCTGCAATACCACTTGCTGAACTATCTATAAATTCCTTCTGGGCACTATCAAGAGGGCTCAGAAGGAAGTAAGTGCCCCTCACAGACCAGAGCAGAAGAATAGGGCGAGTCTCAAATCTGATTTGAGACTTATGATTTCCTTCCATTTTTTATATTAACATTTTTTTGAAGAATAAAGCTTATCTGTGTGCACGGATATGGGAAGCTTTCCAATATAGGCTGCAAAGAGATTAAAAACAAGATGTAGAAAGAGGAACAGAGGATGAAATTGTGTAAAGCAAACCAAACACACACCTATATACACATGATGCAATGATGCGATCTCTTTTGATATAAAATATTCACATTATGCTTCCTGCTCCCTCTCTTTCATTATGAATATATACTTTCATCATACGTATCTGTCTCTGTCTCGCTGTCTGTCTCTGTCTTTCTCTCTCCCACACTCACACTCAAACACACATATATCTATGTATTGAAGGAAACATTTTCTGGGGATATATGTTGTAAGATAACTCCTTCAGAAAACAGTGACTCTTAAACCCAATAGAACATCCTTATTTGATGGCCTGATGGCCAGCAGGCTATGTGGGGAACTTGCCCAAACTGTGTAGCCCCAATCTTCATTTTTCTTTGCCTCTTATGTACAAAACCATGTCCTAGATGGCACATATCCATTGGCAAGAACAGTCAATGAGAAGCAAAATTGCAGAAGCCAAAACAAAAGGTTAGTGCATTTAGAGACTTTCCTGGATCCTGAAACTATGGTATATGTCTTTAATGGATTAGGTTTTTGTATTTGGCAGGTGTTGGGGCCTAAATGCTGGGTTCTAGGGTCAGGATGGTGCCTCTAATATGGAGTCAGTTGTGTTAAGGTCTTGGAGTCTATTATGATCCAGGAGCCTGACACACGAGAAGCTTCTGGGAATGGAACTGAGAAGCATGAATTGTTTTAGATGCTGGGCATTCCTGTTACAAAGCAACCTAAGCTAAGAGGTTTCTAGATGTCAGAAGTTCTAAAGTGTGTCAGCACACCTCAATGGGTCATGAGGCAAGAGTCTTCTCCTGCCTTTGTTCAACTCCCAGAAACTACAGTCCACGTTCGTCTATGGAGGATCCCAACTTTCTTCTTTGGAGAGCCTCCATTCTCCCACTGGGAGCTGCATCCCTTCACCCTGTCCCATCCTTACTTCTGTTCCTCCTCCCTCCTATAGGGACCTTGTGACTACCTGGATTCTGCATCCCAGTGTACAAATCAGTCTCAACAGGACAATCCTGCTCTCCCTGCTTTGCAGCACTGCCACAGGCTTCAGGCTTAATTAAGGATGTGGACAATTATGCTGTCTTGGAAAGTCACTGTCTCTGGGCACAGTTGTCATTACAAAACATTTTAGCACATGTAGTATCATGCACTCAAATGTAAAACTGTACTTATCTGATAGGACAATTCCTACAGCTGATTAATTACAAACAAGTCTTTACAGTTCTGGGAGTCAAACCCAGGTCCTAGTACATGATCTGCTTCTGATGTACATCCCTAGCCCTCCAAGACTGTGTGTGTGTGCGCGCGCGCACGTGTGCGCTGTTTCCCTTCTTCTCGGGAACAGCTGTACTGTTTATTTACTATGATTCTGTGTTTCTGGGAGAGATGCTGCAACCCTGATGGATAGGATGAGAGTGGAGCACACTTCTGTAATGTTTTCTGTCTTGAGGGGAGACTTCTTTCTGTTCTTTTACGAGGCCAGTCAGTTGTCATGGTAGATATTTAATACAAGCTACACAGGGCTTCAGACAGGTACTTATGGGACAGTCTCTTGGTGGAAGCAACTAATAGTGCAGGCTTGGTTCCTTCATTGCTTCAGCCTCCAAGCTGTGGACTTTTCACCATCCAGCTGGGTGCTGGGAAGGGCAGTGGGCAGTGGACAGTGGAAGAGATATGTGTAGTGTCTCTTGCCAGAAACATACTGTACATCTTCCAGGATGACATCATTTTCTGATTGTGTATTTACGCCTGAGCTAGTGTTCCAAGAAAATGCCATGATCAACCAAAGCATGATTTTCCTGGGAACCACAGGGGCATGAGGCTGTCAGCCAGGCTGACATAGGGACCTCCCCTGGCTCTTTTTCTGAGCAGCCCACAGCCATGAAGGAGGGAAGCATCAATGGTGCACAGGTTTTTAGTTCACTCCCTTCCCCTGGGACTTAGCTGATTCATCCTAGTGTCTCCCATTAGGCCGAGAAGGTCCTCCAAGACATTGGAGGGGTGCTATTAAGGTAATTACTCTTAGGCTGGCAACAAGTATGGAGACTTTCAGAGAATGGTTTGTCTCTTTCTTTTATCTGGCTGTACATTTGGGATGATTAAACGTCCCAAATATATCAAACACCGGCTCAAGTCATAAGGCACTCAGGTCAGTGAATCCTAGACAAGGGAAACACAGGGTGAGGTACAGGGGCAGATGGGAAAGCAGATGCCCAAGGCATACAGTCTGCAAACAACAGGCCTGTCCTGGATGTTGAGGAATTAGCCACTAACCTTTATGGTACAACCAGATCCGTTGGGTCAGTCACATTTGTTTGTTTTTGTGCAGAATTTCTCTACATATCCCAGGCTGGCTTTGAACACCAGATCCTGCTGCCTCTACCTCCCTACTGCTCACATACAGACATGTGCCACCACACCTGTTATTTTTTTATTTACAGTCTACACAAAGTCACATTTGCATACCAGAAAAGACTTTTTCACAATAGGGTGGGTTCCCCCTGCCCCACCCACTACTTTCTTTTTTTGTTGTTGTTGTTGAAAAAGAATTATTTTGTGAATTTCACATCATGCACCCTATTCCCTCCCATTTCCCACCTCCCCCCAGACCCACCCTCCACACTTGCAATCTGTCCCAGCATAAAAAAAAAAATAACAGCTCATTGTGGAAGCTGCAGTGTATCTCAGTATGTCCCACAATATTCCCATTTGTCCACACATTCTGCGTGCAAATGTTCATTGTAATGACTCCTTAGTCTGGTATGAGGCCCCTGATTTCCACTACTCCATCAGTACTGGAACTCCTCTCAGATATGCCCTCAGTGTGGAGTGAGTGTGGGAGCACCACTCTGCTATGTGGTGGTGTTGGCTACGGAGAGATGCCCTCCCCCTCACTTTTGCCTCACCACCATTGGCCGACAGGAGATCTGGCCCAGATGGGGCCACAAGAGCAGGAGAGCTGTCCCTGCTCCTCACATGCTGCAGCACTCAGGAGAGCAGGCCCTGCACCTTTGCATAGTAGAACTGGCCATGCAAGTGGTGGTTGCAGGTCCAGAACCAGGGCTTTGAGTTGGCCCACACCAACATATATCCCATAGACGAACTGCTGGGGTGCAAGAAGAGGTCAGTTCCACAACCCAGGACTTCAGAATATCCAACCCACCCACTACTTCCAAAGTAGTCAGACATCCTACTTGCAGACTCCAGGGAAATGTGGTCTTACCTGTGACACAGAGACCTCAGTCTATTTAGAAGAAATACGCACAAGCAGGCCCTCTGGAGTGAGCCTGTAATCACAGCACTCAGCAAGGAGGAAAATAATGAGTTCAAGGGAACTTGGGTTGCATAAGCCAAACCCTGCCTCACCCCACTGTACACATAGCAATAGAAGCTGCACATTTACAGAATTGATTTTCATGGGAAATTTTTCTTTCCAAAGCCATGCAACAAAGATTTAACTAGAACCACAACCACAGAGGCAGAGATCAGCAAAGGCAAGTCTCAAACTGTCTTGTAACTCGATAGGCAAAGTGCAAAAAATTCCAGGCAACCCAGGTAAGACCCCTGGGAGGAAAGTGGACACCTTTGACTATGGTCTAGAGTCTCAGGACAGTGGAGTTTCCCTCTCCAGTGAAATAGTGTCTCTTTCTGTGATAGGAAGAAAGAGGGGGAAAGCCGAATCTAAGAATTCAAAAGCATTGTTGAGAGAACTGGGAGGGACAAATGTCACTTTAAACGGTGGTGATAATCATTTCCTTCTTTTCAATGATGCACAAAGAGGGCTTCCCCCTCTAACACACTCACAAGATCTTGCCATAAAAGTGATGAGCTCAGTCAGTATTGTTCAAGTACAACCCTGGTATTTAAAAGCCGTTCTTAGGGAGAAGAATTTATTAAATATTGTAATCAGTTCAGTGTCTCTTGTTGAAACATGTGCTTTAATGGGCTTGTTAAATTTAGATTATGTTAAAAAGAGAGGGAGTAAGAAAGGCACTTCTCCCACTCAGAGATCCTGGATGCCACAAGATGATGGGGTATTGCTAAAAGAAATAGCTTCCTGCCTTGATTTACCCCTGTGGTGGGAGGAAGAGAATAACACTTCAAGTTGATACAAGAGGATTCCATTCTGTAAACGAGTTCTGCAGGTCACAGCCTGTCTCCACTCCAGAAGGAGCAACAAAAGCCTTTCTTCTCTTTCCTTTCATAGTCCATCCCATTTCTGACTGGTATTATAAATTAAGTTCAATAAGATGAAACACACTGCTAATAGCATGGGCCCAAGAACTGTACCTATGATAACACTTTGAATAGGTGCAGTGCCCTATGAGGTGGTATTATTATTGTTATTTTATTACTATTATTGTCATCATTGTTGTTGTAATCATAGGTCATCATTGTTAGTACTGCTGCCTATAGATGAGAAAAGTGAGACACAGAGAAGCTAATCAAAGTACCCAGGGCCACACAGTGAAGGACAAAGCAAGGATCTGGATAGATTTTGTATCTGTCTAACTGCCAGATCACACAGTACCTTCTATAAAACTAGATACTTTCCATAAATGCTAAACTCTGCTCTTACAACCAGCCAATTCATGAGCCTCTCTCCATCTCATGCCCCATGTTAACCATTATAACTCTCTTGGGGAATAATTTTTCACACATATGAAAATAAATAGAATCACCACCATGCTTCTGAGCCCCATGCCATCATTCTCCATCATTCCTGTAACTACATTTTCATTCAAAAACAGTCCCTCATGGCTATATAACACCCCATTCAACTGTATTTGAGTATTCCCTTCTTGATAGGTTGCTTTTGTCTCCTGGACAGACTGCAAAAGCACAGAGGCCCTTTATCCTTTAACAGATAGCACCAGCTTACATCCTTCCCAGTGATGCTTAGATGTGGGGATCTCTTCAGCCTTTTTATCACTTCTGTCCTATAAGGTGAGCTTTAATGACTTTTTGCTTCTAGTCCCTTGACTGATTGATTGATTGATTGATTGATTGATTGATTGATATGGGGTCTCGGTATATAGCCCAAACTGGTCTCAAACTCACAGCAACCCATCTCAGCTTCCAAACTGTAGAGTGCTAGCAATACAGACACAGCCTCATGTCATTAAATTCTCATCTTTAACTTCCAAGCCTTGTGTTCTCCATCTGTCTTAGTTAGGGTTTTAGTACTGTAAAGAGACATCATGACCAAGGCAATTCTTATAAAGGAAAACATTTAGTTGGGACTGGCTTACAGTTTCAGAGGTTTAGTCTATTATCATCATGGTGGGAAGCATGGCAGCATCCAGGCAGTTACGGTGCTGGAAAAGGAGTTGAGGGTTCTACATCTTGATCCACAGGCAGCAGAAGGGGACTGTCCTACTGGGTGTGGCTTGAGCATATATGAAACCTCAAAGCCCACCCCCACAGTGACACACTTTCCTCCAACAAGGCCACACCTTCTAATAGTGCCACTTCTTATGGGCCAAGCATTCAAACATACAAGTCTATGGGGGACATACCTATTCAAATCTCCATTCCAATCCCTGGCCCCATAGGCTTATAGCTAAAATATAATTCAAAATGCATTTAGTCCAACTTCAAAAGTCCCATAGTCTTACATTCTCAACACTGTTTAAAAGTCCAATGCCTTTTCTGAGATTCATGATAATCTCTTAACTGCAATTCCCTCTAAAATCAAAATAAAAAAGCAGGTCACATACTTCCAACATACAATGGCATAGGATATACATTACCATTCCTTAAGGGAGGAAAGGGAGCATAGTGAGGAAATGCTGGCCCACAGTAAGACCAAAACCCAGCTGGACAAACTCCAAACTCTGCATCTCCATGTCTGATATCAAAGTGCTCTTCAGATCTCCAACTCCTTTCAGCTTTGTTGACTGAAACACACTTCCTTCTCTTGGGATGGCTCCACTCTCTGTTAGCAGCTCTCCTCAGCAGGCATCTCATCTCTTTGGCATCTCTAACCTCTTGGGGTCTCCAAGGCAATCCAGGCTTCACCTTCACAGCTTCACACATGGCCTTCTGAGGCTCCCATGAAGGGATATCCCTGGCACACACCTGGCCTCAGTGTCTTTCCTTAGCCTCAGACGGGGAGTCCATAACCCCTTTCTTGTAACCCTGACTCTAAAGCCAAAATATGGCCCCCTTGTTCAATTACATCTTCTCCAGATTTCTATTTTCAATGGTTCCTTCGCTGTCTAAACTTAGCTGTTCTGGAACTTGCTCTGTGGATCACAGAATGGAGTCGGGATGCAGGCAGCAGTATAGAGTACAGGGAGAATTTGTTTTCTGAGCAGAAGAGAGCACACCCTCAAAGGCAAAGTCAGGCAGCAGGTAAAGGGCCCACAGTCCTGACTTGTGTGTGAAGCAGGCTAACCTCTCTGGATCTGGCAGCTTCTCTAGGGAAGTCTTCCTCTCTGGGTGCTTGACTCACATGGACAGGACCTTGTTCCCCACTAGAAAGCTGAGTGGCACTCTCTCATAGTTTACAATGGTCAGCTAATAATTCCCTGTCTCCATCCAGGGCCCAAGATAGGACCTCTTATCCTCAAGGTCCAGCTCAGTGACCTCCCTGCTCCAACCCAACTCATGGCCCTGCAATGCCACTCTTGGCATTCCTTCACTTTAATAACCAAACTTAAAAAAAAAAAAAAACAAAGTGGCTGCCAATCTTCTGTATAAAAATTCAGAATGCTTTTCTCTACTGTCCGCTTGACCACTCAGTCCACCTTTGTTGCCTGTGTTTGGTCCATCCAGTCAAGACCAAACTTAGGGTTTTCTTAGTTAGACAAATGTTAATGAAATTTTTGCTTTGAGACCTAGCATAGCTATTTGGATTTCTAAGATTCCTTTACCCTTAAAAGCTATATGCCTATTTAGAGGCAAATTCAAAGCCCTGTGGTTAGACAGGTTATTCTCCAATCTCAATATCCAGGTCTTAATTCCACAAATAGTTGGTGGGGAGATTCCATGTGCTACCAAGGTGGCAAGTGCTAAGAACACAGAGATGTCACCACACACATGCTGCCCTGTCCCACAGAACTTCAGATCTGTGACTCCCTGCTACATTGAGCGAGCCAAGTGTCTACTTTTTAATATATTTTATATTTTTGGCTGCTTGCCTTTTTCCCAGGAGCTTCACCCCAATTTGTTTCCAGGCCTTTGCAAAGCTGCCCACTCCTGCCTCTCAGGGCTAGTTACTGCTGCAAACACCCATCCTTGCTGTGAGAACTCTATAGGGTATATCTGAATATTTTCAAAATATAATCAATATTTCCATTTACTACAATTGTCCCAGGCATGTTAAAACACTTCAGAATAGAGGGTCCTACACTTTGCAAATGCACATCCACTATTCTTCTCTAGACACTCCATAGGCCTCTTCCACATCTGCATTTCTTTCTTTTTTTAATTTATTTTTTCAAGATACATCTTGATCACTGCCCTCTCCCTCCTCACTTCCCAGTCTCACCCTCCGACTCTGTTCCCTACCTCTCTGTCTTCTCCTCTTCAGCTGAAGGGAGCCCCCACATATCAACCCCTCTCAGTTGATCAGTCACATGAAGGCTAAGAGCTTCCTCTTGTACTGGGGCCTGATATGACAGCCCAGCTGGAGTAAGGTGTTCCACTAACATGCAGCAGGGTCTATGACCCACTGCTGGGTGGAGTTTTTCATAGGATAGTTAGGCTAAGTTCCTGTCTCTTTGGGTCTGTGGGTTGAATAATTGCTATGTGGCTAATATCCGTGAGTGAGTACATACCATGTGTATCTTTCTGGGTCTGAGTCAGGTCACTTAGGATGAGCTTTTCTAGTTCCATCCACTTGGCAGCAAATTGAATGATTTCCTTGTTTCTGATAGCTGAGTAGTATTCCATTGTGTAGAGGTAGCACAATTTTGTTTTTTGTTTGTTTGTTTGTTTTTGTTTTTGTTGTTTTATCCATTCATTGGTTGAAATACATCTGGCTTATTTCCAGTTTCTGGCTATTATGAATAAAACTACTATGAACATAGTTGAACAGATGTCCTTGTGGTTTGGTGAGAATCTTTTGGATATATGCCCAAGAGTGGTATGGCTGGGTCTTTAAAACTATTCCTAGTTTTCTGAAGTATCACCTGATTGATTTCCATAGTGATTGTACAAATTTGCACTTCCATCAGCAGTGGAGGAGTGTTTCCCTTTCTCTACATCCATGCCAGCATGTGCTGTCACTTGAGTTTTTGGTCTTAGTTATTTTGATGGATGTGAGTTGGAATCTCAGAGTGGTTTTGAGTTGCATTTCCCTGATGCTTAAGGATGTTGAGCATTTCTTCAAGCATCTCTTAGCCATTGAAGATTCTTCTTTTGTGAATTCTCAGTTTAGTTCTGTACCCCATTTTTTATTGGGTTATTTGGTTTGTTGGTGTTTAATTTCTTGAGTTCTTTATATGTTTTGGATATTAGCCCTCTGTCAGATGTGGGGTTGGTGAAGATCTTTTCCCAATCTGTAGGCTGCCATCTTGTTCTAATGACAGTGTACTTTTCCTTACAGAAGCATTTCAGTTTCATACAGTTCTATTTATTGATTTTTGGTCTTTGAGCCTAAGTATTTCTTCAGGACACAGCTTGACTGATTTTGTTGAGGACTGTCTGGTGAGAGAAATTGCATCTTTCTCCAGTGTGTAAAACATATTTACACACATTAGGAAACATAAATCCTGTGGGGGCAATTTAAAAAATCATCATTGTGTGTTTGTTTTTTTCTCCTCGACAGAGAGATTCTAAAACATCTAGGATTCCCTGAATGACAGGAGCCTCGTTTAGTCCTCCAAACCTGTGAAAACGATGGTTATTGTGGTGTGTACACCTGTAGATTCAGGATGGAGACTGGTTGCCAGAGCAGCCAATCATGTGAAAAGAGAATTGGATATTTCTGCCTTATTTCTGTTCTGTGAGGAAGGTAGAGACTGAATTGGTCATTAGTATGATGATATTCTCAGTAGGCACATTATGGAATCAGAATGGGTATCAAGAGCATGTACATGGATGAAGAAAGTGTAGTATGTACACTATGGGGTTTCATTTAGCTGCAAAGAAACAAATGATGTCATTTTCCAGAGCATGGATGGAACTGAAGATAATTATGTTGAATGCAATGGGCTAGACTTGAAAAAAAATCACACATTTTGTCCTATGTGTAAAATTTATACATAAAAAGAAAATATGTAAGTGAACAGGGTCTATTTCAGGGAAAGAAAAACAATGGGTGGGCAGGAAAGAGCAGAGGGTGAGTGTGACCAGAGCATAGACTACACTTGTATATAAGCCGTAATGAAGCCTGCCATTGTGGACAATTAATATATACTTAGATTTTTCAAATTACTACTTGGCAATGATTTCATCAATCATCTCAGCATAAGGAACCATCCATGAAGACCCCTAAACAAAATGATTCAGGGCCTTTGGGGTTGGTGTTGAGGGATGTGGAAACTCTACCACCTCACCCAAATCATATGCTTTGTATCTTCTCCAATTTAGAGCCGAACTGTTTGTAATAAATTGGACTGTATCTCCTTCAGTGACTTGACCATAGTGAATGAAGTGGGTCCTAGAGCAAATAATCTTAACTAATGAAGGTGGGCAGGGTTGGTCAGAAGTGCTGGGAATGGAGATTGTCTTGGTAGTGGAGTCGGGCTTATGCTGGAGCCTCCAGCCTGTGGCTTTGTGCTGACTTCTCACGATGCCAGAACTCATTTTAACTGGTGGATGCTTCTTTGATGTCAGAGAATTAGAGACATGGAGAACTGGTCAGTGTTAGACACCACAAAAGAGTCTGCAGGATAGTTTTCCTCTGAAGAAAGAAGTGGAGAAGTTCCTGTGAAGATCAGCCCAGGGTCTCTCTCCTGCAGTGCCCCATCTGCCTGCACAGGTGTCCCTCTGGAATCTGTGCATCAGCCTGTGGGGACATGCCCAGAGACTCACAAATGATGCTGATGCTCTGAACTACCATTTGGTGAGCAACACCTTTGCCTTCATTTCGGGTCCAGGGTTTGTATCTTCCAGCAGCATCAATGACACTGTGGAAGTTGCTACTTGGAAATGGGAATATCTCAGGTATACCATGGTTCCAGATCTACATGTCCATTCAATCAAACACTTGGTGTTTGTGAGGGTCAGGTGCTAGGGTCACACAGATTAAGTACTCAGGTCCTTCTTATGAAGCTTCCTGCTAATGAAGAAGATGTGGAAAACATATGCATAGGCCTAAGGGAGGGGGACACTGAGATATGAGATGGTGCCTGCAATTCAAATATTCATGGAAATACATGTACAAAGATTCTGAGATGAGGTGCATCTCAGGGCTGTCCATCAACTGAAGGGTGATGCACAGTGGAGGAAGAGTAGGATCACTGACAGGAACATATTGACGAGTGGGAGTAATGGTTGAAAATGCAGGCCCTCCATAAATCAGGGCTGTGCTTTTATTCAAAATGGAGATCAGACAGTTGGAGAATCATAAAGTAAGGGGGAGGCATGATCCAATTCACACTCTCCACACCTGCATTGAACATCCTGTGCCTGAGTCACCCACTGCCATGTTTGCACACAGGTATAACAGCCCATCATCTTACACCCTGCCTAGTGAGTGTGTTTCTGACTAGTCTTGGATCAA
The DNA here is from genome assembly GCA_907164525.1 of Lophiomys imhausi. NCBI lineage: Eukaryota > Metazoa > Chordata > Mammalia > Rodentia > Muridae > Lophiomys > Lophiomys imhausi. Next base: position 4,152,729 of record CAJQZJ010033049.1, read on the forward strand.
TTTTTCCATTTGTCTTCTTGCTGCCTAGTACATAGGGAATAATAGCTTTTCCACTTAAGATGTGAAGGGGTAAAGAGTGGGATGGGAGGGATGGGGGTAGAGGGTGGGAAGGCAGGAATGGGAGGGGTGGAAAGAGGACACTGTGATGGAGATGTAACCTTAAGCAATAAATAAACATTAAAAAAAAAGAGTGAACCCAACAGTAAAAGTATGTGCAATACTTTTGAGTGAGTCACTGTCCCAATGGGACCAGAAAAAAAAGATTCACAACAGAGAAAAGAAGCCACTGCCCACTTTGCCAGGAAGAAATCATACACAAGTTCCCAAGTGTACTAACTCAAAGCAGTCAGTCTGGTATCACTGACACATGGAAAAGACATGGACAAGAGAAAAACCGAGTGTGGCAAACTGAATGCATTTATTTCATAAGGACAGACACACACATGAGACATGAATCTTATTGCAGCTACTACAAAAGCAATCGAGGTGGACAAGTTGTGTTGTTCCCAGTGTGGTCTGTTAAAAAGCAGCAGTGATTGGGAATCCCTAGTTTGAGCTGTTGTCTAGGCATAGAGATAACCCCGGCAGTTTTCATTATGTTAGTTTCATGCTGAGTTCCAATGTGTAGCCCAGGCTGGCCTTGAACCCAAGATTCTCCTGCCTCAGTCTTCCAGGTGCTGGTATTACAGGTTTGCACCACCCTACCTGGCTTAAGGGTAATTTCTTACCCCTCATTGGAGAGGCAATTCTCAAACCCGACTAAATACGTGAGCCAACAGTAAAGTTTTCCTCATGGCTGTCACATAGGTTAAAGCTGTGGAACTACCATTTAAAATATACTCTAATTTTGGAATAGTTCCAGATTTTTAAGAAAGGATATTCCAGAGAGGAGAGGATATCCTGGGTATCACTCATACCACTACCCCTGTTTTAATATTTAATAATACATTCATAAAAACCATTCCAAGACCGACAGTGAATGACTTTAATTTCACCTACTTGGGAGGTAGTGGCAGGCAGGAAAATCAGGAGTTCCAGGCTAGCCTGATATGCATAGCAAGACCCTGGGGAAGGCCAGGCCCTTCCCAACACATGGCTTCATGGACTATGCTGCCAGCAGTTGCTGAGGATGGAGACCAGGGCCTTGCTCTTACTCAGCAGGTGTCGGCTCCTGACCACACCCCCAAACCTTACCTTGTTTACACTTACTATTCCTCCTTTGCTTTGGGGTAAAGATAGTGAGCCCAGCTGCTGTTCACAAGCATTGGAGTAACTCCATCTCTTAGGTGGAGGAGGAGGAGGAGTGTGATTGAGAATCCTCATGTATGGAGTCTCTTCTCTTCCAGTTTTTCTGTTAGACAACCACCAATGTGGGGTGGGATTGGGGCAGGACTATCCAGTTTACACTTTGGCTTATTAACACTGATATATCACTTATTTTCTCATTCAAAGAGTTCCAATCTCCTCAGTGGGATTTCTTTTGGGCTGGTTCCTGTGTCCCTCTGGCATCATCCAATTGAGTGTTAGTTTCACAGTGGGCTTCCATGTCCAGCCCCAATGTCAGGAATTCTCACAACAAAAATGGTATCAGAAATCAAGATGGGGGCAGAGAGAAGTCTTCCTCTAGAATCCCACTGCCATGGAGTCTTCTGCCTCCCTCTGTCTCTTCTTCGTGTCTCTGACCTGAGTGTATTTCTCTGAGATGACTGTACTGATTTCTCTGTCTCTCACTCAGTGTTCAGCCTTTGCTCTTCACTCCTAAATTAACTTGATTTCTTTCTCTAATAGTGAGAAATGTGTCCCTCATCTAGTGTGCTCAGCCCTCATATGTGTAGAATGCTTGAGGAACTGATGACATATGCATTTAGCTTTGTGACAATCACATTTGTAAAATAGAGTTCAGCGTTCCTATGAGAGTTCTGATGTATTTAAGCTTCAACTTAATAAAGTCCTCCTCCTCATCTTCCCTCTCCTTCCTGCCCTCTCCTCCTCTACATTCTCCTTTATCCTCCCCTTCTTCTTCTACCTCCTCTTCCCCTTTCCCCCTTCCTCTCCCTTCTCTCCCCCTCCTGCCATCTTCCTCCTCCTCTCCCTCTCCATCTTCTTCTTTCTTCTCTCTCTCCCTCTTTTCCTCCTTCCCTTTTCATTTCTCTACTTCCTGCTTCTTTGCCTCCTCCTGCCCTTTATCATCTTCCTCTTTCTCTCCCTCCCCCTTCTCTCTCTCCTGCTCCTCCTTTCCCTCTTCCTCCTATGCTTCCTTGGAAATGTCTGAATTGCATAGATAGATTCTTATATCCTAACCTCCAGCACTCCCCACTCCTGTATTGTGGAGTAAGTCCTATTATTAGGGCTTTAAATAATCCCCAGGATTAAGAACCACAACTTCAAACAGAGATTTCACAAAGGAGGAATCCTTAATGGCTAAGAGACACTTGAAGAAATGCTCAGCATTCAATTCTCATCAGAGAAATGCAACTTAAGATGACTCTGAGATTCCATCTCACCTGTCAAAAATGGCTAAGATCAAAAGCTCAAATGACAGCACATGTTGGCAAGGTTGTGGAGAAAGAGGAACACTCCTACACTGCTGGTGGGAGTGCAAGTTTGTACAACCACTATGGAAATCATTCTGGAGATATCTTAGAAAACTTGGAATAGCTCTACCTCAAGATCCAGCCATACCACTTCTGGGTATACATCCAAATGATTCCTCACCAAATCACAAGGAAGTTTCCTCGTCTATGTTCATAGCAGCCTTATTTGTAATAGCTAGAAACTGGAAACAACCCAGATGTCCCTCAACCGAAGAATGGATTAAAAAACTGTGGTACATCTACACAATGGAATACTACTCAGCTATCAGAAACAACGAAATCATGCAATTTGCAGCCAAATGGGTGGAACTAGGGAAGCTCATCTTGAGTGAGCTAACCCAGACTCAGAAGGATGCATATGCCATCTATTCACTTATAATCGGATTTTAGCCATATAATACAGGATGAATATACTACAGCCAGTGCACCAAAGAAAACAGGAACACAGACTTTGTTATCTGTCAATGAGACACATTGCCCTAGTGGTGCTGCCTTGTAGACCCCCAATGTATGAGGAGGCTCTTGGCCTTCATATTATTGCTGAACTGGGGCGGGGGACTAATATATTGGGACACTCCACTCCAGAGGAGTGTGATGGAAGGAATAGGGGGTAGAGGGTGGGAGGAAGGGACTGGAAGGGGTGGAAAGAGGGCACTGCGATGAAGATGTAGCCTGAAGTAATAAATAAATATTTAAAAAAAAGAATCAGAGCTTCACCAATCAGAAGCCATTAGAGGAGAGTATCAAGTGTTCTCATTATTTTTACTGCTTCACTAGTTGCTAAGAACACACTCTGCTGAAGTTTAAAACAAAGTAGGGGGACTCTTTTAAGGGGTAAGAACAGTACTTTCCAGCTCTATTTCTGTTTTTTTTGGGGGGGGGTTCCTTTGCTCTGTGACATCTGGAAAAAAAACCGTAGTCACCTTTTGTCTATTGAATTTCTCTGCTGGTGCCATTTTTATCTACCTTACAGGACTGCATGATGACCTTAAAGAACTATTTAAATTGAAGAAGCTGTTGTCACTAAGTTACGCCTGCCCCATGAGCTGGGTCAGACTCCTGAGGGAAGACCACAGCTGAGATGGTTGCACTGGGTGTGACCATTGCCTCACCAATTGGCCTCCCAGAAGGAAGACGAAAATAATGGATGAACAGAAAAAGAAAAAGAGAGACATCACCAACACTACCCTACAAATGTGGGACCATAATGGCCCAGGGTTACGGAGGAAAGGACAAGGAAGCTTCAACCCTGGAAACCTAACATGGTGACAGCTGGAGTTGGCGACTTCCCTGCTCCCAGCACAGCACCACAAAGCTGGCTGCCCCACCATCAAGAATTTATTACCCTGACAGTTGTCAGGTTTCACTCCTTGTTTGACTTTATAAGGTCCCCCCACCTGGATCCCTAGCTCCTGAATATGTAGATGAAGCATCTTCCAACACCCCTGCCCTGGCCAATGGGACATAACCACACAAAACTTGCTCCAGAGACCCTGGCCATCTACCCATGGGCATAAATACCCCCACAAACTGAGCCAGTACTCCAAAGCTATTCCCAGGTGTGTTCTTTACCTGAGCACACTCTGGGTGAGCATGCTTTAGGAGAGCACACTCTAGGGGAGCACCCTCTGGGGGAGCACCATGAACTTCTCAGATGCTGTCAGAATGGACTAGGGAAATGTCTCTTCTCACTGTGGAAGACAGTAGCCTGGCAAGGTACACTTGTGTCAGCCATTTATAGCAGTTTATATATAGCAGGGTGGGAAATACTCAGAGTGGGTATATTCTTGGTTACTTCTGGTTTCCATATGTTCTTTTTTTAATAAATAAATTTATTTATTTGTTGCTTCAGGTTACATCTCCATCATATTGTCCTCTTACCCCCCTTCCCAGCCCCGCCCTCCCACCCTCTACCCCTTAAACCTTTTATCCCACTCCTCTGGAGTGGAGTGTCCCTACATAACAGTCCCTCGCCCCAGTTCAGAAGTCATATGAGGACCAAGAGCCTCCTCATACACTGGGGGCCTACAAGGCAGTACCACCAGTGAAAAGCATCTCATGCCAGGGAGAGAAAACTAAAAAACAAACAAACAAACAAACAAACAAAGTCTATGTCCATGTTCCATTTGGTGCATTGGTTGTAGTATAGATATCCTGTACTATATAGCTAAAATCCTACTATAAGTGAATAGATGCCATGTGCATCCTTCTGAGTCTGAGTTAGCTCACTGAGGATGAGCTTCTCTAGTTTCATCCATTTGGCTGCAAATTGCATATTTTCATTGTTTCTGATAGCTGTGTAATATTCCATTGTGTAGATGTACCACAGTTTTTTAATCTATTCTTCGGTTGAGGGACATCTGGGTTGTTTCCAGTTTCTAGCTATTACAAATAAGGCTGCTATGAACATAGACGAGGAAACTTCCTTATGATTCCATGAGGAGTCATTTGGGTGTGTACCCAGAAGTGGTATGGCTGGGTCCTGAGGCAAAGCTGTTCCATGTTTTCTAAGATATCACCAGACTGATTTCCATAGTGGTTGTACAAGCCTGCACTCCCACCAGCAATGGAAGAGTGTTCCCCTTTTCTCCACACCCTCGCCAACATGTGCTGTCATTTGAGCTTTTGATCTTAGCCATTCTGACAGGTGTGAGACGGAATCTCAGAGTCGTCTTGAGTTGCATTTCTCTGATGATTAAGGATGTTGAGCATTTCTTCGAGTGCCTCTCGGCGATTAGGGATTCCTCCTTTGTGAATTCTCATATTTTCCTTTTGTAGATTTTGGTCAGTTCCATGTTCTCATGGGAATTATATATATCATCTGCAAAATGCTAGCAGCATCAATAAAATCACATTTAATTTAAAGGGAGAGAACAATCTATAACTTCAACTTGAGTAAAACCAAAATTGATTCACATAATATAAGATAGCAGGATGCCTTCAGGAATAGCTGGATCCAGGAGCTACATGGTATAACCAAAACTCAATTTTTCTTTGTCTTTCAGTTTTTATATTGCATGGAGCCTGGTAGTGTGAGAATCAATGACAGAGGCCATCCCTCAGAATGGAGTATGTTTAGAAGTCCCTGCTTATATGCTATCATCTCCAGATAATGGGAATATGCCTGTCTCCCAACAGCAGGCATCCTTTGTGCTTTGTTTGTCCTTTTGGTTGTTTCATTTTTTTCCATTTTCTTCGGGTCACAAGGCTATATTTGAAGCATCTTTGGTGCATTGGTTTGTTTGATTCTGGTTTATGAGCTAATTCCTGAATCTGGATCAGAAAGTGGGAAGGGAGAACTCTTCTCAAACAAACCCCTGGATACTACTGAAAAAAAAAAGTATAATAATTTCTGGAGATACAAACAACAGATGTGAGCTACACAACCTTAAGTCATTAGACTTAATTAGTTGAGTGGCCCTTGTATCAATCAGATTTGTATTACTATAACAAAATGCTTGAGGCAAATAATTTACAAAGAGGAAAAAGTTTTTTGGGGATCACTATTGTGGTGGTTCTAGCCCATTATCAGGTGTCCCAAGTGGATCTCTGGCAATGGTGGTAATGTTATGGTGGGCAGATTTAACAAAGCACACTGCTCTCTTCCATAATGAACCAGGAAGCAAAGTGATACTGGAAAGGAGCCTGCCATCTCCTTGATGCCAATAGTTCAGTGACCCAGAAGCATCCCACTAGATCCCCACCTCATTTCTTCCCAGTGGTCATCTTTGCAACATTCAGGCTTCTTGGGAACATTCAATAGCAAACAAGCTTCCTATTGTAAATGAAGGAGAGGGATCCTAGGAATCTTGAAACCACCAGCAGTTCTCATCAAAATCAACCATGATCAAAGCCTCACTTCTAGGTGGCCATTTTCCTGGTCCAAATCAAAAGTCCTGGAGTCATTTTGTTCCATACTCAATGTGTGTGTTTACTTTGAAATTTTACTTGCTTAAAAAAAAAATAACCTGTGGTGCCTATAAAAACTATATTGATTCCCTGGTTACCACCTCTTTGATTAAAATTTACAATGCCTCCAGTTTGACCAAGGAAATTGCTATCCTTATTACTGGGAAAGTTTGTAGAAGTTGCTGATGTCAGTAATTCAAAGTCTCAGCTGAATTTTAACATCTACTGGAAGCAGGAGGGATTTGGAATGTTCCACTGTTTCTGGATGGTTCTAATGTACAGCCAGGCTTGAGAATCAATGCATTAAATAGTATAGCATCTGGGACCTTGGAATCAATAAGCCGATGTCTGATTCTACCTTAACAAGCTGTGTGTCTACTCTATCAGCATTTTATGTGAGTCTTAAAGACAGCAAAGTTTGAGAAACACTGTCAGATGAACAGCGGCACCAACACTATCTGGAAACTTCCTAGAAATATAGCATAACAGGTCCCACTCTAGACTACTCAGTCATGATCTCCAAGGTATTAGCATTTCCAAAAATTTGTGTCCACGCCAAAGGTTGAGAATCTCACCTGTAGCCTTTCTTTCTTCTCACTTCCAGAGACTCATGGAAACATGTTTAAAAATAGCTGTTGAGTTGATGAGGTGGTTCGCTGGGCAAGGCTACTTGATGCTCAAGCCCAGTTGCCTACATTTAGTAGCTACAACTCATGTAAAGGTGGAAGGAGAGAAGGGACTCACATAATTTTCCTCTGATTTCCACATCTACACCATGCATGCCCCACACATCACACCACACAAATATAAATAAAAATACATAACTTTAAAAACATGCCTTCCCTACAGGAGGAAAAGTTGTTGCTTAAACAGTAGTAGGAACCAAAAAGCTAGACTGCCTAGCCAGACTGCCCCCCAAGGACCCCACCTTATTAGGGAAAGGAGCAAGCAGGATCCCAGAGGGAATTGTAATCCTCTTTACTGTGCCTGAAATAATAATAATAATAATAATAATAATAATAATAATAATAATAATAAAGTGAGCTTAACTCCCGACTTCCTGGTCGCTGTCTGGCTACAGGTATTTGAATTTGAGTGTCCCAGCCCCTACTCCATAATACCCTGAATACCTGGGTGACTCATTGGGTAGAATCTCTTCATCATCAATTTTATTTTCTTAATATTTTTTCCTTTTTGAGATTATAATACAAATATATCATTTTCCCATTCCCTTCCCTCCCTACAAGCCCTCCCATGTACCCCCCCCACTCACTCTCTTGCTCTCTTTTAAATTCATGGCCTCTTTTTTTTAATGTTGTTACACACTGTGCATATATGTATGTATAGTCATAGCCCTGAATACATCTGCAGATATTTCCAATACCCAAACAGAGCTGAAAGCACCTTATAAAATGGGTGCAGCTTTTGACAGATGTAAATCATTTTGTAACAATTTCAGTCATTAATATAATCAGTATTTTTAGAAATTCTAAAGATCAGAGGGCTCAATACGCACGTCATCCCCTTCCTAGGATGATTTCTTGCACTTGTAGAGAATCTGAGGCCAATGCTTCCCCTGCATCCTTGAACCACACTATGATGTGACCTGGACTGAGTTTAGCAAACATATCTAAACAGGTCTTAGAAGGAAGAAGTGATAATCCAAAGCAGCAGGCCACGTGGGTGACTGAATTTGATGCAAAGGGAAAATGGAGAGGCATTTAGCTCTTCTGGGAAAGTCGAGACAGAAATTTGAAGTTGTCTTAACATTATGGATGCTCTCTGGAAGATGGCAACAGTGGCACTGTGGATTCTTCTAGAGTCTCAATACTTAATACAAAGTTCAAAGACCAGCAGCACAGGCATAAAGTGATGCTTGTTAGAAATGTATGTGTTCAGGTCATAGTCTAGACTTGCAGGACTGAACCAATATTATCTAGATCCCAGGACATCTGTGTGCATATTAATTTTGAGAAACATTGCACTGCACATGTCTTGTGGGTAATATCTACTGACTACCTTTGAGCATTGAACATTCAGTTACGTAACACAGTCTCTGTAAAAACCCTTTTTTCACAGATTATCTAGGGTGGATTCTATTGTTTTAAACTAAAAATTTCTGTTATAGACGTTTTAGTGGAAGTGGAAGGGAGGATTTATCATGTGACAGTTTTGAAAGCACTTTTGGAAATCAGTGGGGGTTAAAAAGCTGCTTATATAGCAAGGGGCAGATTTTGGAGGGAAGTCTGCCTTCAGTCTCTTACATCTGCTTTTCAAAAAGCCAAAGGGAACTTTGAGTTGGCGAGCATGAAAATCCCCAGTGGACAGACCTCCATTTTGTTTGAAACTTAAAATAAGTTTTCAAGGGAAGGGGCATCATTTTGTTAACATTTGTTATTTTTGTTTTTGAGAATTTTGTGTATGAATATCACATTTACATAATATGTAATCCCCTCCCACAACTTCTCCCTGACCAACTTTCCTTTCATAACCACCCAATTTTGTGTCTCCAACTTGTTAAGTCCACTGGATTCAATTTGTGTTGCTCCTATACACTTGGCTGTGTGGGCATCTACTGGAGTGTGATTGACCTATCACAGCTATATCTTTTTTTTCATCTGTCAAAAGCTAACTTTTATGCCCAACATTATAATAAACTGTTATTTTATTAGTTTATTGGATTTTACTTATGAACAAAAGCATAAATTATACTAGTGGGGTGCCATGTGTTTTTTCAATGAGTATATACATTATATAATGTTCAAAACAGATTAAACATTTCTAGCTTCTGAAAAAAAAAAAATGGGTGCAGCTTAAATGTTAGCTGCGGCACTTATCAGTGACATTAGTCACCTTGCCTCTAACACTGGAACAAGGCCCACAACGCTGTCACCAGACAAATCATGCAGCCAGGGCTCTACTGCTTCCCCAGCCTGGAGAATAGGCAGATGGGGAAGCCTTCTCTGCACACTCAAATTCAAATACCTGTATCCAGACAGCGACCAGGAAGTCGGGAGTTAAGCTCACTTTATTATTATTATTATTATTATTATTATTATTATTATTATTATTTCAGGCACAGTAAAGAGGATTACAATTCCCTCTGGGATCCTGCTTGCTCCTTTCCCTAATAAGGTGGGGTCCTTGGGGGGTAGTCTGGCTAGGCAGTCTAGCTTTTTTGGTTCCTGCTCCTGTTTAAGCAACAACTTTTCCTCCTGTAGGTAAATTAAATGTTTTATGCTTTATGCAACAGTGAGTTTTGTTATGGGCTGAGAGGGAGGTGTTGTTCTTCCTCCAACTCTTTCTGAGTCCTTTTCCTCATTAGGTGTTCAAACAATGAGCCCACTGAAGCGGCCAAATAGCCAAAAGGAGATCTTGCCTTCTTGCTATGTTGTCAACAGGCCGTCTTGATGTGTCTGCATTTCTGACCTAATCAGCTGCCAGCGGTCTCTTTATTGAGTTCCCTTGGGGCATCAGAGCAAGCTATATTTCACTATCTCACAGCTTAAATCAGTTCCCCTCTCAGAGAGGGAGCAGAGCCTAAAGAAAAAAACTATTGGATGAGTTTTGTGTATGCAAGACTCTTTTTGATGATGGCAAGTTTGTTTGCATAGTCTATGCTCCTTGCTTGAAGCCAGACAAGAGCTTCCCTCAATAGGGCGAGAGAGACGTTCCTGAGAACATGTGTATCTAAATTCTAACTAGATCCTCACGTCAGTCAGCATACAGTTGTTCGACTAGAGAGCTTCCATTAGGGAGGATTCTCAAAACATTTCGAGAAAGGAAACAGTAGCTTATGGGTGTGCCTTCTGCTCCAGTTCCAGCCTCAGCTTCAGCTCCAGCTAATATCAGCTTCCAGCTTTCTCAAGATATTTTTTAAACTTTTGTTTTGATGAGCACAATATGTTTGTATATATTTATAGCTGCTGTTTATATAGTGTTCATCCCTGGATAACTAGATGTGTGTGTGACATGCAAAAGTAGATATCAGGTGTCTTCCTTCATCCCCCTTATTTTTGAGGCAGGGTCTCTCTCTGAACCTGTAGCTTTACTGATTGCTAGTCGTCCTGCCAGCTGTCTCCAGAGATCCACCCAGATCCACCTATCTCCTTACCTCTCAGAGCTGGGGTTACTGACTCATCCTGCCTTGCTGACCTTTTATGTGGTGCTGGTGTTCCAAACTCAAGTCTTCCTTCTGAGTCATCTCCTCAGCCCTTTCTACTAATTTGATACATGCACTGCCTCGTTGTTCCTCGCATGTACTCCATGGAACTACAGAACACTGGCACTCACTCCTCCTAGCAGACACTAACATTGTCCTTGTCACCTGACTTCCCCTGTCCCCTCTACCTTATGTGTGGGTTTGTCTTTATTTGACTTACCCACAGAACGGAGCATGTGAACTATTTTTGTCTAAGGCAATGATGATTTCAGATGTTGTTTATTACAAACCTAAGCAAATTGGACTGAATATGGACAGAATGTATGGGATTATCTCCCAGGGAGTAGCCAGGGTTCAGGCATGTTCAGTGCTCTTCAGTCTCTGTCATCTGCCAAACTTTGCCCCTGAGTTTGTCTTCATGATTGTCAAGTTGCTGAAGCAGATATTTACTTTCTATGTACACAAGCCTTGTTAGAATCCAAGAGAACTTCTCTTCCCCAACATTAAAACAGTCCTGAACTTCTCACTGAGTGGTCTAACTTACTTGACCTGCCTAACTCCTACGCCAATCATATGGAGTAGGGGAATGGTATATATTAATCAACCTAAGAGCAAAGTCAGATTCATCCAAACCATGAGCTCTTTCTAGGTAAAATACATGGATATTGGAGACGATGCCAACATTCCCTATGTAGTTACATCTTTCTATCAAGACCTTGATAGATTTTTTTTTAATTAGAGAGAATGTGAGCCAGTACACGTTAGATTCCTAAACCAGTTCAATATGGGCTTTGCCCGCAGCTAAAATCTTCCTTAAAATGAGACACGTGGAAACCAAGTCAATTTCAGAGAACTGTACAAAGTTGGCACAAGCTGTTGTAAAGTGGTATGGCTTGATCTGGTGACTGGAAAATCAGATGGCATTTAAGGTGTGTGTCTCTATATGCAATTATGAAAGTAGAAGCAGAGCCTGACAAGCAACTGGGTGTATTAGTTGTTGGCTCACAACTTCCTCCCTTAAACACGTCTCAATCCAGTGGTTTTAAGTGCACACACATGGCTTGTCAGTTTGACTTTTGGCTTCTTGTCCTCAATCTCCTCACCTTCTAACATGCCATAGTCACCCACCCCAATGTTCTTGTTGTGAAGTTTGCACAGTTGGGAGATTTTACCCTTTCTCTCCTTCTAAAATGTATTCCAAACAACCCAATATTAGACTATGTCATTCAGCTCCCCTGCTCAGTGTGGTCAGTTATTCCAGGGCCCTTGATGTCATAGTCTGGTTTAGCCAAGTATGGTGACTCACTCCTTTAAGCCTCGCTTGAAGGAGTAGGATAGGAAGAATCCTATGCTACATCCTGACCTACACCAGGAGTTAAAGGACACTAAAGTCTGTCTCAAATGAACATCATCACTCCGATCTGCAGGACTTCGGGTTATTATTGGAATTCTTCTGTGGCTGTTCTCTAGCATTCTCTCTTCTCACCTTAGACAGTGCAGACTGCACAGCCCACCTTTACAGTCACTTAGAGCATCTTGACTCCCTTGCCTTCCCCTTCTTTCATCTTCTCCAGATATCTGTTTGGAGGGCTTTGGAGAAGCAGACCAACTAGCTGCATCTACACTCTGACTAGACTCACATGGACAGTTAGTGCTGCCTGGACACACTGCAGGCTTCCGGTAAGACAGCTTCTTGTCCTCTGGAGGCTATGCGTTAACTGCCCTTCTCTTTTCATTCTGTGTACCTCTTATTCTCTTGTGATAGTGTGACTTCATGTGTCTTGAGAAAACAGAAGTCATTGGCAGAATCCCAGCATAACCTCTTTTTACCTTCCTTCTGTCCACATCAATGATATGGGAGGAAGAAAGAATGGGAGCTCATGCTTAATGGATACCATTTCTCCTCGGACTGATGAAACATTGCTGGAGTTGGACAGCAGTCAAGGTAGCTCAACAAGGCACTTAATGCATTTAATGTCACTGAATGTATGATCTAAAGTCATTAAAATTGAATATATATATTGTACCATAACAAAATATGGATTAATTATTCATAGTGACTCCAACCTAGGTTTCATCAGAAGTGGTTTATTTTCTTTACTTTTCTTAATTTTCCTGGGAAAGGATTATCTTTCTTGTCTCATCACATATCTCATAGGTGTGTGTGTGGGTAGTGTGTATTTATGTGTCATGTGTACAGAGGGGTACATATGAACATGTTTGTACATGCATTTGGAGGCCAGAGGATAATGACTTTCTCTTGTGTCTCCATCTTAGTTGTTTTTACACCAATTATTTTATTGAACCTGGAGTTCTGGGACTCATCCATTGGCTAGACTGGATTGCCCAAAGATCCCCCTCTTTCTGACTGCTTGCTGCCAGGGCTACAGAGATGTGCTGCCCTGATGGCTTTTATACTTGAGTGCTGCAGGGCCAAACTCTGGTTCTCATTCTTATGCAGCAGGTAGTTTGCAACTGAACTACCACCTAGGCCCACATCTCAAAAATGTATGTTGAATAACAGCCACTTTAAACATGATAATATGTAACTCTAGACATCAGATCTTCCTCAGGTAATGTGATTATATTGTTTGTTTAATCATTTTTGGATTGCTAAACTTGAACCAATTATTTTTCTGAACAAAAAGGAGGAAAAGGGGAGTAATAGAGTGAATGCGATCAAAATATATTGTGTACATGTATGAAAATGACCATTATGTATAATTAATATATGCTGTTTTAAACAGTAAAAATATGTATTAATTACAAAAAGGAAGGCAGTTCCTATGTGTTATAAAAGACAACCAAGAAGAAGGAAGAGGAGGAGAAGGAATAGAAGAAGAAAAGAGAGGAAAGAGGCAAAAGCACAGAGGAATGGAGGAGAAGGAAGGAAGGAAGGAAAGAATGAAAGAAGAAGATAGAGAAAGGCAAGAGAGAGGAAGAGCGACCATCACCCTATTTTCAGCTCAATCCTTTACCCTATGGATTTCATTCCCTGTTGGTTTATCAAAAACTCAATTCCTTTATCCAATTACCATGCTTTGATCTTTAGAATAGAACAGATGCACCTCCTGCATCTATTCTCTTGTCCTTAGTTGTAGGAGACTGACACCTGTAGATTGAGTGGTTTGAAATCCTTCATATTCAGTGGGTGAATAGACCAAGGTTACTGGAAATGGTGCACACAGGAGGATCCGGTCATTAGGTAGGGTGTCCCTGTCTCAGTCTTTTGAGCCACTTAACCACAAAGCATAACAGCATGTTTCTCCTGCAGCCACAGCCTGTGGGGAGCACCTCTGTCTGACATATTTTGAGCTTCTGCTTTCCTTGATTCCTCTCTTCCTTCTTTCAGACCCATATGTGTTCTGTCTCCACTGTGATGGTTTTGCACTGCATCTTGGTATCGCTGTGTATGTACACACCTTTGGTATGACAAGAATTTCTGGCCAGAATTCTGGGTGTCTTCCTACTTTCTTCAACATCTTTACCTCTGATTTCAAAATCACTCCTGCGGGCACACATACAATATACATATTTTTAAACATTGCCCAAGTTACAGTGGATGAACTACATCAAACTTGACATTGCATGAAGTACACTCAATCAAGTACATATCAAACTCCTGTATTAGAGGTCAGGAGAAAGCCAGCGTCTGGAAGACCAAGAGCTTTATGGACTGACTAAATTAAGGTGGTTTACCTTGACATAACTTCCCTGCAGTAGTCAAAATAAACATCCTGGAGGAAAGGTCATGCTGAGACTTAGCATCTTTCCATGTGCAATATATCTAGCACTTAATCAAAAATTCCTAGGCATGGAAGACCTGAAACTAAAGGGCACCACAATGGAATTATTCAAGATGATTCGGGTTCTGAAGGTGGATACAGTATTTAAAATAGTTCTGACTAGTGTGGTGAATAAAATTGATTAAAAAGCTGAGGGATTTTAAGAAAGACTGTGGAATCTAACTTTTAAAAGTGGTGTCAAATCTGCTGTGTGTGGAGGTAAACATGAGGCAGGAGGATGGAGACTTCAAGACTATCCCGATTTACATAGTTAGACCCTGTCTTAAAAACCAAAGGCTTTGGATGTTCCTCAGTGGTGGTGTGCTTGCTTAGCACGTGAAAGGTCCTGGAATCAGTCATCAGTACTGCAAAAATATGAAAATGAGAGATTAAGTATCTAAATTTGAGAACTCAATGAGCAGTTTAACAACAGATTAGAAGAATTTAAAAACAATCACTGAACTAGAAAATAAGACTTTCTTTAAAAAAAAAATCAGTGCACGTATCCAGAACAGACCAAAAGGTTGAGGTAGAAGAAAAAAACATGAATGGTGACACAGCTCATCAGGTTAACACAGCTGCTGCAAAGCCCAACCCGCTGAGCTGAATCCCTGGTTCAACTCATACCATGGAAGGAGAGAACTGATTCCTGAAAGTTGTCTTCTGATCACCATATTTCACTTAAGCCATTATAAGCATACACACACACACACACACACACACACACACACACACACACACACACACACA
>CAJQZJ010033049.1:4167938-4181838 GCA_907164525.1 Lophiomys imhausi
ACACACACACACACACACACACACACACACACACACACACACACACAAATATACACACATACACACACACACAGATAAATAAAGTAATAGAAATAAGATAACATTAGAGACCTATAGGATGAAATAAAATCAATTTACATTTGTGAAATTTGAGTTTCACAAAGACAGGAGAGACCTCTATGTGCTTATCTATCTCCTGCCTCTCATCTATCTACTCTCCATCTCTCCCTAGTTGCTTATCTGCTTGCTTCAGTTTAGGAATAAACCCAGGGCTGCATGCATGAACTTCATGGGAATGACCACTGTATTGATCAATAATCTGTAACCCATCTATCATCTACTATATATCTATCTGTCCATCTATTATTTATCTATTTACCTATTGATATCTCATCTCTACTTATAAAAATAAAGACATAGGAACTGAGAAGCTAAGGATATAGAAATAGAGAATGGAGTAACAATAGTCATCTGAAAACTATTAGTTATGGATTTTGCTGAAATCTATAAAAATACTCGCTATAAACTTCATGCAGGATAAAAACAAACGAACAAACAGTTGCTTATGGGAGCATATTTTTTAGAACATAGCAAAAACCCACATACAAAGAGAAAATTGCAAAAGAAGATAGAATAAAGGGGAAATTGGGGGTAGAGACCATCAAAGGAATAACAATGAAACTGATGGTCTCATTCCTGGGAGAAATAATGGAATCTGGAAGCTAATGCAATGATTTCTCCAAAATGCTCCAAAAAGATAATTGTGATCGCTGTGAAAATATCTTTTTAAATGAAGGTAAAATATAATATTAAACAAACAATAACTGAAAGTTCATCTCTAGGGCAGATTACACAGTGGGCTGTGCAGAGAAGGTGTCTCAGGTGCAGACAATATTCAGTTTGATGGGATCTGTGCTCTCCTCTATGCTTGCTACACGCATTAGCAAAGAATCTGATTATAGCTATATGTAACATTTCTTCTTCCTTCACCCTTTTCAGCCCCCTCCCTTTCTCCACCATGTCCCCTCGCTTTTTTCATTTTTTTCTTTCGTTTCTTCCTCACTACTTTCATCTGCTTTGCTTTCCCTGCCTCACACTGGGAGAGAAAACTAACTCCTGCATGTTGTCCTCTGACCTCTATATTTATCTTACACCATGGCATTCACATACACACATAAACACACATACATGCACGCGCGCGCACACACACACACACACACACACGCATGCATGCACATATGCACAAATAGATGATAGATAGATGTAAGGATAGATAAATTTATAGATAGATAGTTAGATGGATGGATGGATAGATAATGGATGGATGGTGGATGGATGGATGTAATAAAAATAAGATAGCATAAGAGAGCTATGGGTCAAAATGAAATGAATTAACAATGTGAAATTTGCATTTTACAAAGATGGGAACTACTTCTATGTGTTTATCTATCCCATGTCTATCTTCTGTCTCCTCTCCATCATTCTCTGGCTTCTTACCTGCTTACTTCAGTTCTGAGGAGTAAACCTAGGGCTTCACGTATGTTTGGCTGGTATGCTTCCACCAAAGCTCCACACAACCCCAGCCAACATCTAATTCTTTGTCCCACTTCACAGCAAAACTGAGAACTCTGTCTACTCTTTAATAGATCAACCTACTTATGCACAATATTGTTTTGATCTATTTTTCCTACAATTTTTTGATACCTTGGAATCACTGCTGCTCTCCTCCATTCAATCTCAGGTTTTCTGAGGACATGAATACCCCTCTCATTGGATTTAAAGATAATTGGCACTGCTTGCCTTCTGGAAACATCTTTAATCTGAAGAGTGGTGTGATGCCACTTTCTTCCACTTTTCCAAGGTTTCAGTGGCTGCCTCTTTTTTAGATTCTTCTATGGAGTCACCCTCCTGGCTTGTCTTCTAAAATTGGAACACAGCAGAGCTCTTTCTAATCTACACTTTCTCTTCCATCCATGTCAACAGATCACACTTGAAATGTGGCAGGTGTACTCATTTGAATTCACTAGGAGTTGGCATACCTCTTCCACAAGCTTTCTGTGGCTCTGTCGCCATATAGTATCTGTCTCAGCTACTCAGCACTTCATGTAGTATGACAGCATCCGTTGACAACACATGAGTGAACATGCTGTATTCCAATAAAACTTTATTAAAGAAATAGATGATGAGCACAAATCAGCCCAACGACTATAGTATGCTGATGCCTATAATGATACACACATCTGAAGCTCTTGCACACTTTTTGTTATCAACATGTTTGAAAGATTTATTCCAGTGATGATAACTTGCTGTGTCAACTGGGATGGGTAATTGCCCACAGATATAGACAAAGAATAATCTAGATGTTTCTGTGAATATTTTAAAATGAGATTAACATTTAAATCAATAGAATGAATCAAGCAGATTACTTCCACCAAGTAGGTAGTCCTCAACCAATCACTTAAAGACCTTGATATAATAAGGGCCATCCTCCTTAGTGGTGCATGGACACACACACACACACACACACACACACACACACTTCATTTCATTATTCTGGAGAACCTTCACCAACATGACCTCAATCTGCATTCTGTAAGATCTGAACACCAATCACATTTCAAGTCACTTTCCTGACAACCAGCTAGTTCATTTCTTCAATCTCTCCTCTAAGAAGCTCGATTGTTTATAGACAAATGATCACATCTCTTTCACACATAAAATTCTCAAATTGAAACACAAATGCCTAATCTTCACTTACAGGCCCATGAACAGGTGATATCTGGGGCCCTGGAATGTGCCCATCTTCCTAAGAGGACAGTTATCCTTGAGATCCAGGGTGGATGGTGTTACCAGCTACTCATCTCCTTCTATCCCTTTGTTCTTCCTTCTGCCCTGGGAAAGGGAATTCCTACATAGTCCTCACTGTTATTCACTGACCCTTTGCAAGACCTCTCAGGTGCTGAGATCACAGGTGTGTACTGCAATCTCTGGTCTCTTCCATTTTTAAAAAAATAAAAGGAAGATACCCAGCATTCTTTGATCTTTACAATTTCTCTAACTTGTCAGAACTTAAGACTCCTTTTCTCTGCCAGTCTTTCCAGGCTTTTTTTTTTTTTCCTGTGATATCTGCACTCTACTTTCTGGTAGAAGTTAGTTACCTCTAATTCTCCTTAGTGTGTTAGTATGCAGATAAAAGCAGCATCCACTTATTTGGCATCCCTTGGACTTGGGGCTGAGAAGGGTGGATCCCGGGTGAGGTCACATCTCATTGAAAAACACGAAATGCCTTGTTGAAGGCGCATGGCTAAGAAACCACCCAAGCCACAGATAACTTCGGTTGCCACACATGAGAAGTCATGGGGACCACTGAATATCTCGAGAGAGCTTGTGGGCCCTCGAGACCACCAAGGATCACAAGAAGATGCTGTATATAAACCAGAGAGCATCACTCTCTCTTCCTCTTTTTCTCACAGACTGAGTATACAATGCATGCTGGAGAAGTGTACAGCAAGGTATGCCATCCATCAGCAATTAGGCCGCAATAGCCTAAGGCACATCCTGCAAGCTGACCTAAGAAGGCTGGCAGAAAAGGCATGGCGAAGAACCTGCTGAGAGAGAGTTCTTAAAAACTGGACACTAAAGACATCCATTCAGGGCCCTGAGAGTGCCTGGAGATTGAGCAAGACAGGCAGAGTTCAGAGACCGCAGAGGAGGCACTCTGACCACTCCACATCATGTGATCCAACTCTTATTTCCTTCTGCAGTTGGCTTTTCTACCTCCAAGCCTTGTCACCTTCTGTTCCTTCCACTCATCTTGATTTGATTTGTTCCCATAACTGAAGTCCTTCCTCCCACATGAAGTCTTCCTAGATTCTACCATATAGGTGAGTCAGTGGTTCTCCCCGACTGGATAAAGCCCTCTTGTGCATGCCCACAGCGGTGCTGGGCAGGGATTTGTGTTTCTTCTGCCAGTAGGCTATGGGCTGTCTGCTCTGGAATGGAAAGCACCTCTGTCTGAGTCATTTGTTCTCAGGACACAAATGGTCCTGGAACTCATGATGTCCAAGATCCAGGGTTCTGACTAATTAATCAGGATTCTGCTTTCACCTTGATACTCATGGAGCAGGCTGCCTGCCCCTTCCAGGATCTCAGCCTCTTTTCTCACCTAGAGCTAAACAGTGATCCTCCCCTCTCAGGGCTGGGTCCTAGGTTCCTCACTGCCCCTCAAGCCTGACTACTCAGACTGCTGGAATTAGGTCCACACCTTCTTATCCATTCTGCTCATTGTAGCTCCTTTACTCAAAGGTTTTCAGACAGGCTGAGCTCCTGCAACTTGCTCTGACTGTAGGGGTTCAGCCCGAAACCCTGCTCTGTCTCCACCAACCCAGGCTCTGCTTCCAGCCAGCCCTGACACCTCCTCTATTTTTAATGGGTGATCTTTACTCCCACCCCTAAGGATATCTGAGAGACAGTTCATCATTTTTTAAAAAAAACATTGTTTTTCCAAATAAGTTTAAACCCTAACTTTACCAGTGGCTAGATAGGAAAATTTGAGCAAGCTTTTGCTACTTTGAGAATCTTAGTTTCCACATTTATGAAATGGGAGTTAAGACACATGCATCATAAAGATAGAAAAAAACAGAAGGTACTATGCTTAAAATTACTTAGTGTACAAGATTCAAATTTTGAGTATTTATAATAATGATGCAGCAACAGCCTTTCCTCTCACCACAGAGACTATCTCTCTCTCTCTCTCTCTCTCTCTCTCTCTCTCTCACACACACACACACACACACACACACACACACACACACACACACTTTCCTCTCTCTTGTCTCCCTCACTCTCTTCTCCAACTCTCTTCTGACTTTTCTATAAAGATGTTAATGAATTCTGGTTGTGACACCACAGTTCTCCATAGCAGCTGGCTCAGTGTTGAGATATCAGCCACCAGTACACGGATCAGACAGGATGACAGGAAGAGGAAAGAGGAGGCTGAACAAAGGCTCCAGCTGTTGGGTGACAAGGAACAGAAGAGAGAAAGAAGGAGAATGAGATAGAAGTCTCCAGAGATGGCTCAGTGGATAAATCTTTTGCTGAGGGAGACTGAGGACTAGAGTTTGAATTCCCACCATTCCCACCAAGGAGTTGGCAGCCTTGACACCTGACCTGTAACCCCAACACTAAGGAGGTGAAGACAGAGCATCCCTAGGACAAGATAATTAGGTAGACTAGTTGGATTTGGGGAGCTCTGGCTTCAGCCTAAAACCCCATAAATGAAGAAGACGGTGATGAAGAAAGATACCCAATATCAGGCTTACACACACACACACACACACACACACACACACACACACACACACACCTCTACACCAGTGTGTCTACACACACTCAAACACACCTACCTGAAGGAAAACCACACTCATATAGTGTGATTACACACTCAGCACTCTATACCTGGGGTGATTAATTAATTAAAAATTAGGTGAGGAAGGCACTGCTTTTCTGGTAAGTGGAAAAGGTTAAAATGTCTCACCATGTTCAACCCCTACCAGAGGCCAGGCAGATTGCTTTGGGGGTGGAGGGCAGCAATCTGGAATGTAGGGATCCTGAATGAAAGCTAAAAATGAGATGGGCCATCAATCCAGGCTGAAGGATAAAGAAAAGAAGAAGGGGAGAATGGAGGACACAAAACAAGGAGAGGCACTGGCTTTCCTGACTTGCTCATCTTGGATGTTCTTCTAGGGTGGTAGAGTCAGATTTCCAACAGATGTGCAATTCAGAATGGCCCCCTGTATGTGGACATTCATGGGGGAAAATGTTCAATTCCTTCTGAATTGCCTTTCTATGGCCCTTGCCACCTCTCCCCATATATACAAGAAATATTAGGTGGCTGTGTCCGTTTGCCAGTAGCATAGAGTGGGTTTATACATACTAAGACTGCTACAGCTTCGGTGGGAGATATATTTTATGAGACTCCTGTGGTGTATGTGGTCTGATGTTGGCTGGAATTCTATTATCCAAAACATGACTAAAAAAGGATATCTTACAAATGAGAATGTTTGCTGAGCGTCTACCAAGTGCAGGTACTTTCTCTCACAGTTTTCTTGGGAGCCTGGAACAGGTTCTACGCCTTGAGTGATAAAGTGGGGCTCAGCAGTGTCAACTTATTTTTCTAGAACCACAGGCATAGCATGCAGTTAAAAGCCAAGCAGTCTGATAGCAGAGAATGTGGTGGTAATTATTCAATGACTTGCTTTAAAAATGTTTGGCGAGTGTTCTAGTATTTGATCTCTATTGCTGTGATAAACACCATGACCCAAAACAGCTAAGGGAAGGAAAGTGTATTTGGTTTACACTTCTAGATCAGAGTCCATCATTAAAGGAAATCAGGGAAGGAGTTCACACGGAAACTGAAGCGGAGACCATGGTGGAATGCTGCTTCCTGGTTTACTCCCAGACTTTCATTCAGCTACTTTCCTTATTCAGCCCACGTCCACCTGCTTAGGAATGGCACCCCCCAGAATGGACTGGGATATTCTTCCTCAACTAGTAATTGAAAAAAGGCCCCAACTCACAGGGAGGCTTACGGGCCAATCTGATGAAAGCAATCCCCCTGTTGAGACTCTCTCAGAGAACTCTGAGCTGTGTTGATTGACAGAACAGGAAGTCTATATCACCACTTCCAAGAGAAGGTAGAAAGATTGTAGGAGCAGGAAGATGGGAGGAGTGCCATGAAATACTGCCATCCAGATATGGCCCAGCGATGGCAATCACAAGCACAAACAACTAATGGAAACCTGCCCAAGATGGAGCCCTTTAACAATCTGTCATTGATATAGGAGGTGTCCTTAGGACCCCAAGGCTCCTAAGAGCCCTTGACTACATGGTGCCACAGGAGGGAATGTCATTTACTTTGAAGGTGTAGGCCCTGGAGGACTATTTGGGATGAAGAAGGTGTTCAGAAGGAACTAAAGGGGGAATGCTGCATGGTAAGAGCAGTGAACATGATCACAATACAGTGCACATATGCATGACACCGTCATAAAAGAATCTTAGAGCCTTGAAATGTGTGTTTAAACATCTTAATTCTGCTTGAGTATACATGTGGATATGGCATTCTGCCTCAGGCACCAGGGACTGAAGAAGTGGACCACACAGATGCATTGTACATTGAGGGAATGTACATGGTACATTCCCTCAAGATCAAACGAGTGGCAAGTGCAAGACCCAGGACCCTGACTCTACTCTGCAACTTTCAATTTCATTTTTTATTACACTCAGCTGCTTCCCAGTTCACATGTCTTCATATTCAAAGAGGCTATTAACCTACTGTATCCTCAGCACCTGAGGTCTACAGAGCCACGCAGATAGAGTTAGTATCTTTGTAAACATCACTGGAGTCTGAACATCATCAGCCTGGAGAAATGCCACTTCTTGTCTTTCGAAGAAAGAATAAATGACATTGCTCTCCTGGAGCAAAGTAAGGGCTGGAGGGAACATGACCCCATGGCAGCTCCAGCTCTGTGGGTCTTGGCTTCCCTCCCAGGGTTCTCAGCTCTACACAGAGAGTCATCAACCACCTGGTTCCAAGGTCCTTCCAGATTTTATGGGAAGGAATTTATTTTAGTAGAACCTGGAACAGACTTCCATGGAACATGTTTGATAGGAAAAAAAAAAAAGCAGCAAAACCTTGGAAGGTAAGATTTCAGCCAAGTGTAACAATCCAGGCCCAGCCACTTGGGATGCTGAAGCAGGAAGATCATGAACTCAAGGTCTTCCTGGGCTACAAAGAGAGTTCAATGCCCACCTGGACAACTTGTCCAGACCCTGTCTCAAAAAGAGAAAGAAAGCAAAAAGAAAGAAAGGAAGAAAACAAAAGTGTAAAAGACTGAGATGTAGCTTAGCGGTAGGGCTCATGCCTAGCACTTTCAAGACTCTGGGTTTGATCCTCAGCACTGAAAAAAAAAGCATAATTTTAAAACTACTCTTTTCTACCATTTCCCCATCTGCTAGTAGTTACTCTGGAACTAATAATTGCAAGATTTTCCTAAAGACTTCAAAATACAGAAGTAGGATGCTAGCTGGAGACCTTAGTATTGCCTACTGTTGGTGCAGGTCCTTCCTCCATGGGACAGGTTCTTCTAAGAAAGCTAACCTCAAATCACAGTAATTTGAAGATGCTGGAACTCAGAAGCTAGGTGGAAGGATCTAGATTTAGTTCCTATGTTCTGATCCATTCCCTTCCATTGTAGAATGAGCATTTCCTCCTTGAATATGATCAAATGAGTTGACACAGGAAAAGCCTGGCTCAGAGGGAAAGGGATACTCAGCTGATCACCAGAGGAAAGCCCAGGCCCATAAGCAACCTGAGGCTCCCAGCATACTGTAATGATGACTTGGGTAGTGGGATATTAGCAGGACAGAGGGGAGGGAAACAGGGGAGGGAGGGAGAGAGGGTGAGGGATGCAGAAAGGGTGAAGGAAAAGAGAGGAAGGAGGGAGGGGGTGTTAGGAGAAAGCAGCAGGGTACCTTTGGCAGGTCCAAGGCCAAGGTGTACCTCTAAGAGATCACACCATGGAATAGATTTAGCACAAGCGGTTTACTGGGTGAAGGGAGAGCTAAAGGCTCTCTTGGAATAAGGATATGAAAGAGAGAGAGAGAGAGAGAGAGAGAGAGAGAGAGAGAGAGAGAGAGAGAGAGAGAGAGAGAGAAACAGAGAAACAGAGAAACAGAGAAACTGACAGAAGGAACGAGACAGAGACCTTTTAAAGGAGGCGTCTGTCACATAAGAAAGCACAAAACTCATAGCGGTGGTGGAAATGGGCTGCGCCTGGTGGCTGTGATGCAGTAAGCTGAAGGCGGAGTGGCTGAAAGGCAGGCTGGTGGGCGGGGCACCGAATTTACAGCAGGGGAGATAGTGGAAGAGAGGAAAAGGGAGGGAGGAGAGAAGGAGGAAAGAAGAGAGGGAGAGAGGGAGAGAGGGAGATCAAGCGCAGGGTTGGGGGTAGAGGACAAATTTGGACCTTGGACTTGGAGAACCAGCCAGAGAAGAAGCATTCATTGAGCAAGTCATTGATTTTCACAAGGATAATCCATGTCTCTCCCTTTTTTTCTTTCCCTTGGCTGGTTCTCGATGTTCATGAAGGTTAGGCTGCTTGCAAAGAAAATTTCTGCCCTGTGTAAGAAGAGACACTTGTTCCAGAAAGTGTGAGGACCAAGGCGCAACCCAAGAAGTCAGACTTTATGAAGCAAATAGTGTCCACTCCACTTGCGCGTCCCGCTGCCGCTCAACAGTTCCTTATTTGTTTTGCCAGCTCTGGCAAGCTCATAGTCAGAGAGATCTGAAACTTGGAGGGATGGAAGGAACTCTGCTAGCAAGCCTTCTTGTTTACTCCCTACAGGCCTTGCTGGGAAGTATTTAGCAAGGGTATTCCTGAAGGCCATTCTCCTAGTAAGAAACCCCACTGGTGATTTAATTAAGCCTATGTAAATGCTAAGTGGGATTCAACCAGGACGGGATTTGCTGATTTGTGTGTGCAGAAATAAATTTCTTGTTCTGTTCTAATTGAGTAGATTGAACACAGACTGTATTTGTTCTTATCCTGCAGCCACTTTCACGGGAGCGATAAATTGGAAATGTTATCTGGTTTGGTATTCGAGGGTTTTTCCCTGAGAAAAGTCACTCTGCCAGGAGTGAAAGAAGGGAAGGACTGAAAACATCTTTTCATTTTGCAAAGTCTGATGCCACAACCCAAGGCACTTCTAAGATATTATATATTACATACACCACGTATGTATTCACTGTTCACAACATCATTGTCATAGCACAAATGTCTCATGTATGGGTAGTAAGGTGGAAAATTAATGTAACCCTGCTATAGAGTATTATCTTTGCTTTTTCATGCAAGTTTTGCACATTGACCCCAGGAAGTAATGACACCTTTGAGAGAAGATACTTGAATGAAGAAGTCCGTAGCCTTTCTATAATGCTAAAACCAATGAAATAACAAAGAAATTTTGCAACAACATCTGAAAAGGGCATCAGTAGTTCATTCTGTTGCTTTTTCAATAGAAAAAGGCAACTTTACTCTGGTTACCAAGATTATGTGAGAAAATACTTGAGGTATAATGTGAGTTGAATTTACACACTGTCCTAGTCACTTAACAGGCAGCTGAACACAGCCATGAGCCACCTGAGAAGAAGGTCACAACTGAGGAATTGCCTGGTGAGATTAACCCATGGGTGTGTATGTGAGGGGGGTGGATTGTCTTAATTTTTAGTTGTTGTAGGAAGGCCCTGGCCAAAGTGAGAGGCACCATTTCCTGAATGAGTTTTTCAGAACTGTATAAGAAAGCAATAAATATATGGATTTTTCTCCAAAGCCCTACTTAATCCTCTTGTCCTGGCCCTCCTCACTGATGGACTGTCATTTGTAAGCTAAAACAAACCCATTCTTTCTCCAAGTTGCTTCTGGTCCAAGTATTTTAATCACAGCAACAGAAAGGAAACCAGAGTCTATATTATGATCACACAGTTTCTTGTGTTTTATTTTCTTAAGATGACAGGTTGCATGAAATTCCCAGAACATGAAAAAACATAGAAGTGAAAAGATAGGATTAGTGGCATTAAGACTGGAAAAGGCAAGGAAGGGCTTGACTAGAATGGACAGAAGTTTCTGAGCAAGACACTAGCAGCGATTTCATGACATTATAATGCAATGCTACTAAGAGGTATATGTTAAAATGGTTTAAATAACAGTTTTTTTTTTAAAGAAAAAAATCATTTTTACCTGACACATAAAAACTCTAAAGTCAGGTTTAATGGTGGGATGAGGTGTTTTAACACATGTAGATACTCCCTATCAGGTTAATGTATCTACCAAACATCACTTTTATGGGGGAAAGCCTTAAAACCTTTTTCTTCAGCATTATATAATGTAGGATGAGAATCTCTAGTTGAAATAGCCGTACTATGCCCCAGTGGTACTCTAGACTTCATATCCCTTACAATTGCAACTCAGAGCCCTGATCAACCCTCCTAGTCCTTTTCTCTCTTCCTACTCTCTGTAAACCATTCTACTATTAATATCCATAATTCAGTGAGCCAGTGAGATGTGAAATTTGTCTTTCTCTGTTTCTATTTCATTTAAAATAGTGCTCAACAGTCCCTTCCCTATTGTATAAAATTACAAATTATTGTTCCTTCTATGGACAAGTAGCATTCCAGATAGATGTACCCCAATGTGTAGGTATGCCACATTCCCCTTATCCATCATCCTCTGCTGTGAATGTAGGTTGATTTTGCATCATAGCTCTAGTGAACAGTTCAGTGATAGGCTAGCGGGAGCTTGCCCTCAGGAACTCAGCCCCAGTGGCCACATCATCATCAGCCACCACATGTGACACACACACATACTTTGAAAGATTCTGGCTATCACAGCCAGCTCTCTGTCTCCCAGTCTTTCTGCCTCTTGCTCTTTGTCTCACTTTCTGTCTCCCTCTCTCTCTGTCTCTCTCTCTCTCTCTCTCTCTCTGTCTCTCTGTCTCTCTCAGAACTGGGGTTCGATGTTTGTGATGCAGGAGGATATCCTGGTTCCCGCATGCTCCCCACTTGGTCTAATTCACACTGGAACTCTGTCCCTTATCTCCAGTCCACCTGCAACAGACTCACTTTCTGACCCAGCAACTGGTGGGCACCCCATCCAATAGCAACAATTTTAAGTTTTCCTCTTGGTGTGTATAAGTACTTTCCTGAATCCTACGGAGTGTTGGGTGAGCATCTGGCACCTCTGGTAGGTATTCTTGGAGGCAGAGGTACCCCACAGCCATGGTCTTTAAGGCTGTAGATGAACCTCTTTGCCAACCCTACCTCTGACTATTTTCCTTGGCTGAGGCATTGTTTCTGAGCTTGGGTTTTCACCTTTTGTCTTCATTTGAAAGTCCTGGGACCAGGTTCTAAGCAAGGTGATAACCCACTCTACAGGTTGTGCCTTCCTTGTTTGGTCCCTCTGAATCTGGGGGCACCTTGGACTTCAGGCCTTGGACCTTCCCCTCTTCTTCACCCATGAAAATGAGAGCCCCAGATTTCCCTTTTGCAATCAAATCTGACCTCAATATTCCTTAGATAATCAATCCAAATGTGGCCAACCAAGCATGAGTGGAGATGGGAGTGGGGTAGACACATGACAGAAAGGAATTCCCCATTCCCTATTTCTTTTTTTTCCCTCTTCTCCAAGCCTTCCTCCCCCCCCCACACACACACACACACTCACGGTGTAAATGTCCTGTCTTTAAGTTACAGTTGATGGGTCATCAGTTTGTTGCAAAGTGGGCATCAGAGCCAGACCTAGCAGAAAAGGGAAAAATCAAAGGAGAAGGCTAGCTGCCAGTTACAGCGTACATGCACCCAGCACACGCCCGTTCTCACTACAGTGTCCACTCTGAGCCAAGCTGCTGATCTGACTCCTAAGGTATGTATGGATTATTTGTTTCTGCTGGCTTTTACCACCCACAAAATTTGATTCTAAATTCTAGAGCTACTGCTTCTCTCTGGCCTGCTGTGCCCTCCATGTGGGCACCTATATGTTCCTCTGGATCCTGTTGCCTGATGTGTGTCTGGCCTCCTGTACCAGTGTGGGCATCTCCCTCCTCTTGTGTTCTTTCCTGGCTATCTCTGGCTCCAGCCTGCAGTTCTGCAGCTTCAGGTCTCAGTTTCCTTTTGGAGCTTATAGGAACATACATATGATGTTTCTTTCTGAGACCCTCTTCCTCCATGTACTCAAATTTTATTACTATAATTTGGCCTCAGTACAGACCAATGGTCAAAAAACATGGCACACTTGATTTCCAAATTCTTGCATGTTGTAACATGTAACTTCTGCCACCACACAAACAAATGATCCTAAGTCCCATATCTCTGAGGTTCTACAAATTTCCACTCTTAAATCTTTTATCTCTCTGATTTCCTGTGCTCTGCTCACAAAAAAGTCTCTTAAGACTATGCTATAACTCTTATCTCAGGATTCTTAAGTTTCTCATTGGGTATGGTTTAAAATCTATAAAATCTATAACAAAATTTGGCTTTAAACTTGTAACAAAACGATTATAGTTAAAAATCTATACATGAGTATATATAAGTCCACGTGTGTGTGTGTACACATGTGCACATGTGTATGCACCTGAGACTGAACTCTATATGTGTGTGTATTTAACTTGAATTCAACTTTGTGTGTATATGTGTATGCAACCTGGATTCAACTCTCATTATATATATATAAAACTGTACACACACATATATATATAACACTGTACACTCAAGCACACACACATATATATAAAACACTGTACACACACACATATATATAGATATGTACATATATATATATATATGGAAATCAGATGTTTTTAAATAGCAATGTGGCTCTCCTTCATGGCCAATGACCTCTTCAGGATAAACATCCACAAACAGTTAAAGAGCACATGCCTAGCTGGGCGTGGTGGCACATACCTTTAATCCCAGCACTCGGGAGGCAGAGGCAGACAGATTTCTGTGAATTTGAGGCCAACCTGGTCTACAAAGTAAGTCCCAGACAACCAGGACTGTTAACACAGAAAAACTCTGTCTCAAAAAACCACACACACATATCATATGACTTTACCATCTTAAGATGACCACATGGTATAAAGCAACAATTGTAAAACTTCCTATTTCTAATAAGTTGTTTATCACTGTATCCCCTTTTAGACTAAGGAAGCAGCAACAATCTCAAATACCTTAAGTTGGTATCGATTTTGTATGATGACAAAAATTTAAGGTTATGTTTGCTACAAGATGCTATATATGTGATTCAACTCTGGTTTACAATATATTCTATCCGATGATAAAATTTTAATGTTA
>CAJQZJ010033049.1:4195260-4210456 GCA_907164525.1 Lophiomys imhausi
CCTTATAGAAATTCCTTACATGTTCCCTAGTGGAGATAAGTCTTCAAGTTTATGTCTGTGTGCCTGAATGTGAGCATGTATGCGTCATATGCAATTTTCTATTCACAAATATGCCTCTGTGCCTCTGTATCTACATATGACTGAGAGTGTGTGTGTTCAAAAGACTTCTCCTTTCTTCCATGCATCCAGGAGAGAACCCAAGACAATTTGGGGGTATCTGAGCCATCTCTGGACCTTCGTATCCCCTCAGGACCAATTCAAGCATTCCAGGATTTTCTACTCTCTTTCTATAAATGCCTTAGATTCTTCCCATGCTGCCCTTGTTGTAGCTCCCCTTTCTGTATGATTCTTTGCATACATCAGAGTTAAGGCTGAACAGCCAGCCAGTGCATTATGGCCAAGGATGCTGTCTGATGAGAGGAAAAGACTTACTTCACCTGCTGCCTGCAGTCAGTTCATGCTAACTCAGAGCCTACGTTCTGCTCCTCAGAACTACTGATGCATGACTAAGGCTTCCCCTTTTCTGTACAGCTGGTCAGGCCCCTTTGAGCCTTGCTGTTGTGTTGCTGTAACCAGAAAGCAACAATGATCCACCACAGTCCACTGTGTATATTCTGGAGAATGCTTAGATGAATTCTGGAAAAGGAAGTCATCAGAAGCCTGAGAGAAGAGGCAGAAGGGCCCAAAGCTTGGAATTACACATGCTAGGACCTTTGAAGATGCCAGGTGAAAGTAAATAAAAAAGCCCCCATGGGACTGGGGCTAGCTAGGAGCATCATGCTTAGGTACTGGATAGGATCCCAAAGCATGGAGGTGGCAGACAGGCAGCTGGAGGCAATTCTGAAAATAGAAGTAACAGAAATTAAAAAATGGAAATAAGTCATGCCCCGAAAAGTGAGACGTTTGCTCATAGAATGGGAGGCAGCCACTGCAGGCAAACCATTTGGTGCTGTTTTTGTGTTTCTCTTCATTCCTTGTAGTGTCCACAGACCATAAAAAAGTAGCTGGAAATTAAGACTATCTGTGACCCTCATAATCTCTGCATGGAGGCCTCATGTCGCAGCTCCACTGCGCTCCTTGAAGGAACTCATCAGCCCCAGGAATATGTGCTGATGGCCTGCTATAGCACCCTCAGCTATAGCTATAACATCTTGCTACTTTGTCTTCTTCAAAGGATGTTTGTCATGTCTCTACAACCCCGCCCCTTCACTCAGTCCATGTTCAGTATGATGGTGTCAGCCACCCTGCCCCACTCTGTGCAAGACACAGACCCAGCAGGGCCAGGGAAACTCGGATCGGTTGATCTGTGTGAGCCGCTGGAAAGGTGGCAAGATCTCTCTCCATCCCCAGAACAAGAACCACTCATTCATTAACTTGGGACTGTCTCCTCCCTTTCAGTGACACTGACCTCATAAACTGTCCTGTCCTAATCCCATTAGCCTTACCTTCAAATCGTTGTTTCTGATTTTCCTGACCATAACGTTTAGTCAAATCTGATTATCCATAAAAATTCTGTTTCACCAACTGGATAAGAGCTTCAAGTGACCCTCTCCCTCTGTCTTTTTTCTCCCATCTGCCTCTCCATGTCCTCTCTCTCCATCTCCATCTAACGTTCTCTCCTCCTCCTCTTCCCCTATATCTCTCCCTACCTGCTGTTCTGTCTCTTCTCTGTCTCCTCTTCCTACCTTTTTATCTATTTTTTAATCTGATTTCTTATCATATCCTGGTTAAGCCCCAAGACCAATCACTTGGCCACTTCCTAACCTAGATCCTCTAGGCTCCTTACCTGTCTTGTGGAACTAAAAATGCAATGGAGGAAGCAGGATAACACTTGTCTATCCCAACAAATCCTAAGGGCAAGATATCCTGTAGGCATCCAGGGCATGCTAATCACTGTTATTTGACATGTTCTTGGTTATTTCTTTCTTATCTGTCTTGATTAATAGTTTAAACTTAAGCCACCTGTCCCCAAACCTACCTATAACAACCCTCTCTCCCCAACCTTTCTCAAAATATTACTTTGTCTCTTTACAAAATTCTCAGATTTATGGTTAAAAACTCCCTGGACCTCCTCTAATCCTGCTGACTATGGGGAATCTCTGATGGGCTCATCAGAGATGAGCCAAAGAAAGAGCTCACCAGTGCCACAGCCCACCACCCATAGATATAAATGACTGTATCGGACAGTGTTTCTAGCTTGTTCCCTTGTCTGGAAATGCTTCCTTCTCTCCATTTATTATAGTTGTCACTGTTACTATAATGACTAAGCAGAGACTTTATTAATCATTGAAACAAATATTTATTGAGGAACTACTATGAAGTATTCCTTCCAGTGTGTACAGTGGGCACGTGGCCTTTGTAAAGCACAGAGGTGGCTGCATGGAATGCAAATCCTTGTGCAGTAGATGTTTGCAGAGTGCAGCTCCACTGTGCCCTAACCTGCCACAGCACAGAACCACTGCCCAGTGATCCCTTGCACAGATGTGCACACACACAACTATGGTTTGCCTTTGCTTGCCACCTGTCCTAGAAATAGCCTCTCCACTAGTTGATGGCTGCTGCATACTGAAGCTCACAATGAATTGTGTTTAACAGGACCATTAATTTATCAGACACTCACTTAGATGGTTGCATCACATTAGAGCAGATGTGTTCTGGGGGCTCCATGAGGGCTGTGCTTATTTTCTAAGAATTACCATTAGCAACGGATGGTGGGAGGGGTGCCAGAGGCCACATAATGGGCACTCTGGTCAGTCTCCTGCACCATGCAGCTGTAGAATTAGTGAGCTGGTTATTGATGGGCAAGCTATCCCTTAACAGGGTCCCAATTTGGCTCCTGGGATAATGAGATGAGTCTTTAGGGACTATCCATCTCTCTTGTACAGCTGAGGGCAGTTCTAAGGAACATGGCCCCTTAACTGGCTCATGATGGAGTGCAGCTGAGCTGAGGCTAGTGCAGCCTATTTATTTCTCAGGGCTGAAATGAAATGCCTAGTAGAAGCTCTTCCCTCCTCCCCTGAGACCCTGCCTAGGCTGACATATTTGAAAGGCAAGCAGAGCTATGCCTTAGGTGGTGAAGGGGTTGGTTCATATCCCAGACTTTCTGGACCACCCTAGACAGGCAGCTTAGCCTTTCTAGGCCCTAATTTTCTGTCTAGTGTGATAGGGATACACCTGAGAAAACAGTATTAGTTGAAAACCTACTCTGATCATATGTAGGTTAGGAGACAAAGTCACGTGATATCTAATCTCAGGAACATTGACTTAAAAACTCAACGAGTCACTCTGAAATGAAGGCACATTTAGGCTAATTTAGATGCTGAGGAGGCATGAGACAGTGGCTGTGCCTTGTTGGGCATCTGGGAGAGTGACAGCTGAGTTGAGCTCTGACAGATGGCCAGGTGTTAATCATTTGAAATAGGGTGATGGTGGTGATGGTAGCGGTGGTGGTGGCGGCGGATAGGGAAGAGATATGCCAGACGGAGGGAACAGCTTGTGTAAAGAAAGGCCTGGAGACTGGAGGGAACACGGTGTGTTTAGAAACCAAAAGCAAGCCAGAAGGCCTGGCACACAGACAAGGAAGGGCTGTAAGGTGGGTGGGAAGCCGCTCCTTGGGGAGTCTAACTAGGATGCCTAGGACACCTTGTTCAGAACTGAGGCTACATCTTAAGGAAAACAGAAAGCTGTGTGAGGCCATAAGCAGCCTAAGTGGTGTTTACATGCAACCATCACTCTGCCTGTGGAATGGGCACAAAGCTGGAAGAGAACCAGACCACTACATGTGGAAAGCTCAGAGAAAACATGATTTTATATAACAGACTTGTCCTGAAGTGGGGGCAAAGGACTAGGGAAAGTTAGGTTACATGATGTGCTGAGCAGAACTGTATCAACCAGAAGAGGCTCTAACCAGGGCTCCTACCCTGTTCACACTTCCCAAGGCCTACCTGGTTAAGTGATCACATGTGACAAGTGATACCCCAGACACTCAATAGATGTTAAGTGTCCATCTGTCCCTGCAAAATCTTTGCCAATTGAATCCCACCAACCATGTCACAGCCTCAAGGAGGAGCTGGACTCAAATCCCTTTCACCTTCTCCCGGAAGTTTCCAACCTCCCCACTTTCTAACCTGAGGCTCAAGTTCCAGCAAGCAGCTTTGGGCTGGCAGAGCTATGGGAAGAAGCCCGCACAGCTTAAGGCTGGGAATAGTTGTGCCAAGATTTTTCTCGGTTCTTCCTCCTGAAGTATCTGACTCAGTGTGCTGAGTTTTTAAATTGATTTTTATTATTCAATTTATGGTTTGGGAGTTGTTTGTGTGAATATAATGTGTTTTGATCAAATCCACCCTCAACTCCCTCTGCTCCAACTCTTCCCATGCCTCATACCCCCAACTGTTCCCTCCAAATCTCACATACTCATTTGTTAAAGCCATTTGAATTCACTAGTGCTGTTTGTATATGCAGGGATGTAGAGCTCCCTCTGGAAGGCGGGCAGTCTAAGATCAAGCCAGTACTGAGCATCTCCCTTCAGTGCAGCATGGGGAAGGAAGTATCCCAACAGGAGGGTAGGAAGGATATGGACTGACATACTCTAGAAACAGCTCCTATGCCTGGGTGAAAGAATCACAGAATCCCCCCACATTCAGGCCCCTGGTTTTCTGATCTGTAAACTAGAGCTAGCAGTAGGTCCTTTGTTGGAGTTCTGCTGAGAGACAAAATGAAAGTCCGTGGTGGAAAATGACAGTTAATAAGGCACAGTGTGGCAAGAAAATAATGAATGCATAAGTAGCCCGGCAGGATAGCTGTGAATCCAATCCAGCCTGGGCACATATCCAACTTCTACCATTCCTGACCAATGAGATGGAGAGAGGGAGGGAAGGCACCTACCTTAGTGTCCCATCCACTCATAATGCAGACTGTCACCAGCACTGAAGGGATAACAGTTCAGGGCTCTAACCTCACCAAGCTTCTATTTCCAGAGAAAGAAGAATTTACATAACCACGTACATCAAGACCATCTTGCAGAGTCATCAGGGCTGTGAAGAAACTAAAACAGTAGGAAATAACAGATAGACACACACAGGCGGCTGTGTACATGAGACCTTCCAGATCAGAAAGGACCCCAAGGAAACATAGGTGATTCAAACATACAGGCAGGTGAGTCTCAATCCTGGCTTCTCATGAAAAGAGAAATCCAATGGAATTAGATTTCTGGGACTTGCCATGGTGTCCATTAAAATGGTGTTGCTTGGGGTAGTTCTTAAGCGCACACACAATTTAAATACCTCATGTGTAGCATGGGGAAATCAGCCATGGCTTTGTAGAAATCATGCACAGAATGACATCTAGCCTGGCATCTGCATTTTGCAGTACCTGATTAGGGCTAGCAGAGTTAAAACCACTAGCCGATCCTTGCAATGTGAGGTATATAGTCCCATAGTTCCAGAGGCTGAAAGGTCAAGTGTGGTGGAAGCTTGGATTTCTTTGAAAGCACAGTTATGTTGAACGAATGTATTTTTTGTTTTGGTCTCAAGTATAGAATATGGGGGTTCTTTGTCTATCAATGAAAAACAGACTCATGAAAGATGCAAAACAGCCTGATGGAAAAGCATGTGACGTTTTGCCAGCCAGAGACTATCATATGTGGGGAACATGCTTACATCCTTTGATGGCAAACTCCTTGGAGAGCTCGTGATCTTGGTCAACAGGAAGTACCTTGTGCAGAGAGCATGAAGCTGGCCAACTAGAAAGTATCCTTGTGCAAATTTGGAGGAGGTATAAAAAGTAGTCCCTGGAAACGAGGAGGGGCTTTTTTGCTTGGCATTACTTCACATTGTTTCTCATGGCAACTTTGATTTGAAAGATTCCAGATAATGCTTTGCCAAAGTTAGCTGCTGCTGAGACTTGCTGAAGATTGTGGCCCAGTCCTGCTGAGCCCAAGTTTGGCTGAGCCCAGGTTGAGCCCCATTTGGAATCACAAAAGCCACTGTTTCTCTCACTATCCTTGCTAATGCTGTTTGCTAAGGTCCTGTAGATGATTGCATCTATTCTTGTGTATGCTGATTTGGCTGGAGTGTTGACGAGTTGCCCCAAGGACCTGTGCCTGAGGACATCTTCATCTTCTGCTTATAATAGTGTCCTTTCTCCTGTGGTTGGGGTCAATGGGTTGGAAGGTGTTTAGAGTTACTAATAAATAGTTTAAAAGTACGCTTTCAGTCAAGATTAAGGTGTCAGAAAGCAAAGGTGTCTTTATCTGCTGAGTCACCTTCCCAGTACCATGAAGTTATTCTTCAACAGACTAGAATGAGGACTTTAGCCCTTATGTGGGGAGGAGAACACAATTTATCCAAGATCATTCCTAATCCTCACCAGTTTCCCCCCAGTCCAAACCTCCCTCTTGATTTTCTCATCTTGCCATTTGGCTCTCCATCCCAGTGTGGAAAACATCCCTTATAATAATAATGTCATCACTTTCTGGAAGTTTGAAGTAAAACTCTTCCAAATAAGTACCTTGGTTTATGATAAGTGATTCAGAGAGAGAGAGATTTGATGAAATTTTCCTAGTTAAGGTCATGCCTGATGTTGTTGATCTTGTCATTTTGTTATCTGTCATTTAATCCACAAGAGTAAAGGGGGAAGGAGACATACCTCATGCTAGACCTGCCACTTCATAGGGGACTGTGTGAATGTGTAGCAACAACACTGGCTGTTATCTGTAAAAGGGAGATAGTAAGTGCTGGAGATATAACCCAGTAGTTAAGAGCACTGGCAGTCCTGCCTGAGGACACGACTTAGTTCCCAGAACCCACATGGTGGCTCACAACATCTGTAGCTTCAGTTCCAGGGAATCTGACACACCTTTCTAGCCTCCTTGGACACTGCATGAGGGTGGTGCCCAGACATACTCATGGCACATGGCAACCAAGTAAGCTGTTGTCAATGGCAGGGTCACTGAGATGTGCCATGTGATTCTGAGTCAGGAGTTTCTGGCTCCCAGGGTTTCCAAGGCTGGTACCTAGGTGCTGCATGTGAGCCCCATGCTTAGCTGGGGAGAGTTATGTTCAGGACAGGAGGCACAGAGTGAGGAAACTTGATATCAGGATGCACAGTAGCCACCATTATCACAGGGACAATGGCTGACAATTCAGAACCAGATCACAGTGCCCATGGGGATTTACACAGAAAGCTGTGGGTTTTCCTGTGACATTGAGGACAATGTGTTCTCCCCTAGGAGGAGGTATCTCTGTATCTCTGGGGGCAGGGTATGACATCAGGTCTTTGCCATATCTCCAGACAGTTGGAAGATGAATAGGAAAAGGAACAGCTTTTGCTGAAAAACCCAATAGGTGAAGGTGACCTGCTTTGTAAACATTTATGACAAAGTGACAGGGAAGTTTCTACAGACAATGAACTCATAAGTATGGGACAGAGATTCTTAGGAACCTGGGAAAATAGAGAAAGAGTATTATGATGCTTCCAAAGGTGGTCCTTCTTCAAAGTGGAGGAAAAAATGAAACTTAATGCCAAGGGGAGAAGCAGCCATGTGGAGGTATTGTCATCCTAATTGTTTCCAGCTCTGGTTGCCATTAAAACTTCCCTTGTCAGCTCAAGCTCCAAGACCAACAATCAATAAATAGGACCTCATGAAACTGAAAAACTTCTGTAAGGCAAAGGACACAGTCATTAGAACAAAATGGCAACCTGCAGATTGGGGATAGGTCTTTACCAATCCCACATCTGACAGAAGGCTAATGTCCATAATTTATAAAAAACTCAAGAAATTAAACACCCAGAAACCAAATAATCCAATCCAAAAGTGGGGAACAGAGCTAAACTGAGAATTCACAAAGGAGGAATCTCTAATGGCCAAGAGACACTTGAAGAAATACTCAACACCCTTAAGCATCAGAGAAACACAATTCAGGAAGACTCTGAGATTCCATCTCACACCTGTCAGAATGACTAAAAATTCAAATGACAGCACGTGCTGGCAAGGTTGTAGAGAAAGAGGAACACTCCTCCATTGCTTGTGGGCATGCAAACTTGTACAACCACTATTGAAATCAGTTTGGTGATATCTTAGAAAACTTGAAATAGCTCTACATCAAGACCCAGTCATACCTCTTCAGGGTATACATCCAAATGATTCCTCATAAAACCACAAGGGCCTCTCCTCAACTATGTTCATAGCAGCCTTATTTGTAATTGCTAGAAACTGGAAACAACCCAGATATCCCTCAACTGATGAATGGATGAAAAAGCTGTGGTACATTTACACAATGGAATACTACTCAGCCATCAGAAACAAGGAAATCATGCAATCTGCAGCCAAATGGATAGAACTAGAGAAGCTCATCCTGAGTGAGCTAACCCAGACCTAGAAAGATGCACATGGCATGTATTCACTTATAACTGAATTTTAGTCATATAGTACAGGATAACTATCCTACAACCAACAGACTGAAAGGAAAAGGACTTCAGATTTTGTTACCTGTTAGTGGGACATTTTGCCTTACTGGAGCTGCCATGTAGGCTCCCAGTGCAAGAGGAAGCACTTAGCTCTCACAGGACTGCTGAACTGAAGGGGGCTGATATGTATGGGCACCCCACACTGGAGGAGTAGGATAGATGTGAAAAGGGGAAGAAGGTTGGAGTATGGGACCTGGAACAGTGGAAGGAGGCGAATGTGATGGAGACATAACTTGAAGTAATAAATAAACATAAAAAACTCCCCTTATCACCAGCATCCTTCCTCCCCACTGATTAGGTTATCTAGTGTATGAATCAGATCTGACAACAAGAGGATTTTCCACCTCTAAAGGGAGCTGACCCCTGAGGAAGACTTGCTGCAAATTGATGACACTCGTGTTGACCTCATATCCCTTCTAGTTCAACATCAACTAGATCTAAGCCTCAGACTATCCCTGGTCTCTAAGGATACCATGTCATGCATATGCCATTTGGAATCCACAAGGCTGCTTTCTGCTGCAAGGAATAGGAAGCTTAACCCTGACCGCCTCAACAAAATTAGACAGTGCCAAAGATGATCCAGCTCCGATGTGCCATCAAGGATGGAAACAACTGCCATCTTGAGTCCACTTTCATCCTTATAAGTGCTTCTTTACAGTTATAAAGTATTATTTCTGCTCAAGACATTGCTCTTCACAAGGCAGTATCAGAGTAAGAAGCAGGAGAAGAAGTTGCAGCCATAGAGCACTCTATCAGCAAATCCGTCCAAGACTTCCAATATATATCTTCAGTGATGTACATTACATATTCAAATAGTACATAAACTAAAAATGCAAGTTGGCCAATTTTACACAAAGTGAACCCAAGTGTGAAACAAATCTCATAAACCATGAGTCAGAATATCACACAGATGAATCCTGGGCCACCTTCCAAACCCAGCTGTCCCCAAGGAAATCACCAGCCTGACTTCAAACCACAGATGGAGTTTCCTTTTTCCTTAACTTTATATAAAAGGGATTGTATGGCATGCCCTTAGAAAATTGTCTTGTCCTACTTTGTGTGACTTAGCTTAGTTAATTATGGAGAGATAATTTTAGATGTTTTAATGCTGTATAGTGGGCTATTGCTCACACGGACAGCCCTCTATCTATAGGAGATAGCTTCTAGGCTCTGCATCAAACACCAAAGCTTGAGGAAGCTCAAGTGTATTATATAAATGGCATAGTGTTTGTCTTATAAAACCTCCATACACTCTCCCTTTCATGTGTGTGCATGCAGGTATGAACTGTGCATTTGTGTGCGTGATTGTGGAGGACAGAGGTGAGCCTTGGGTGTTGTTCTTCAGGGCCCACCCACTTTGTTTTCTGAGGCAGGGTCTCTCACTTGAAGACACCTCACTAATAATGCTAGGCTCACGGAGCAGTGTCTGCCTCCCCATCACTGGAATGACAAAAACATGCCAAGATGGCCAACACTTTATGAGTGATTAAACTCAAGTCTCTATGTTTTTACAACAAGGACTTTACCAACTGAAGGTTCTCCTCAGTGCCACATTCTCTCTTAGATTTTAAATAATCTCTATGTTATTTACAATGCTTAATGCACCGGATGGATAGTTGTTTTACTGTGTGGTTTAGGGAACAATAATAAGAAGAGAAGATTATGCAGATGCAACTTTCACTGATCAAACTGCACCCAAGGACCAATAACACCACAGGTCTGTCCACATCCTAAGTCTGAATATTATCTAGACCTAACTATATCAAAGATCTTAACTGCACCCTAGGTATAACTACACCCTACCTAGGTCTAAGTACACCATAGGTCTAATTACACAAAGAAATTAAGGATAAAGAGCTGATGGAGAATAAACACCAGACTGATGTCCAAAAAAAAAAAAAAAAAACAGAAACACAAGGAAGACTGAAATGATGAAGAAATTCTGAGACTTAAGGATAGAACTGAATAAGGAGATAGAAACTTGAGAGGACTCAAGCTGAAAGGAAGATGGCATTGAAAAACACAGTAACTCAGCTACACAAATCAAAGGAAAACATTGTTGTTGGGATGAAGCAAGCAGAAAATAGACTATCAAGGCTCAAGATGAACTACAGACTTGAGACCAAATAAGTAACATAGGGCTAATATCCATAATTTTCAAAGAACTCAAAAAATTAAAATGCCAAAAAATCAAATAATCCAATCAAAAAAATGGGGAACAGAGATAAACCGAGAATTCACAAAGGAGGAATCTCTAATAGCCAAGACACACTCAACACCTTTAATCATCTGGGAAATGCAACTCAAGATGACTCTGAGATTCCATCTCACACCTGTCAGAATGGCTAAGATCAAAAACTCAAATGACAGCACATGCAGGCAAGGTTGTGGAGAAAGGGGAACACTCCTCCATTGCTGGTAGGAGTGCAAACTTGAACAACCACTGTGGAAATCAGTCTGGTGATATCTTAGAAAACTTGAAATAGCTCTACATCAAGACCCAACCATACCATTTGTGGGTATATATTCAAATGATTCCTCACCAAACCTCAAGGACATCTCCTCATCTGTGTTCATAGCAGCTTTATTTGTAATAGCTAGAAACTGTAAACAACCCAGATGTCTCTCAACCAAAGAATGTATATAAAAAAAATGTGGTACATTTACACAATGGAATACTACTCAGCTATCAGAAACAAGGAAATCATGCCATAAGCAACCAAATGGATGGAACTAGAAAAGCTCATCCTGAGTGAGCTAACCCAGACTCAGAAAGATGCACATGGCAACTATTCACTTATAATTGGATTTTAGCCATATAGTACAGGATAACTATCCTACAACCAACATACCAAAAGGATCAGAAACATAGACTTTGTTACCTGTTAGTGCGAGTGCGACACTTTGCCCTAGTGGTGCTGCCATGTATGTCCCCAGTGTATGGGGAAGAACTTAGCTCTCATATGACTGCTGAACTGTGTGTGTGGGGGGTACTGATATGTAGGGACACCCCCCTCCAGAGAAGGATAGGAGGGAGAGGGGGAAAAAGAGACAGAAGGTGGAAGGGTGGGATTGGGAGGGGTAGAAAGAGGGCACTGTGATGGAGATGTAATTAGAAGTAATAAATAAACCTGAAAAAAATAAAATAATAAATAAATAAATAAACAAACAGGAAATGTGAGGCACCAGGAAAAAACTGAAACCTTCAAATTATAGGGTGAGGTGAGGGTAAAGAATCTCAAATCAGTGGTTATAAATCAAAAATTCAATAAGATTATAAAAATAAAATGTCTACAAACTAAGGGAAGACATACCCGTACAGATAAAAGAACCATGAAGAATATGAAATTCATAAAACCTGAAAAGACAATCCTCAAGGAACAGTGTAGTTAAAACATTAAATATCCATAACAAAGAAAGTTTATTGAAAAATGAAAGGAAAAAATACAACTCACATCTAAATGAAAACTTATCAGAACAATAGCTTATTTTTCAATGGCAAGTTGAAGGTCAGAAGACCCAGGAGCAATGCATTTCAAGTCCTAAAAATCAATGATGCCAGCTTAAACTAAAATACCCAGCAAAAATATCTGAAAAAGTTGAAGGAGAAAAACTTTCCATAATATAAACAGCCTAAAAATTATATTCAACAAACCAAATGTAACAAAAATACTGGAAGCAATATTTTGGGCTGAAGAGAGGAATAAGCATAGCAGAGATACTGTGGAAAGAAATATGAAGTCATAATTATTAAAATACAAAATACCACTGAGAACACAAACATCACCAAAAAATCAACAACACATTGACCACAATTAACAAATGCATTTAAGTAATAACCTTAAATATCGATAATCTCAATTCTCCAATCAAAAGACATAGGTTGTCTGAATGGATCAAGAGACAAAAATCCATCTTTTGTTGTCTGCAAGAAACACATCTTAGTTTTAAAGATGAGCATCACCTTAGAGTAAACCAGGCAGGGAACAAAACTCTTCCTGTCAAATGAGACCAGGTAGCAAGCTGGTGTCACTATCTGAATGTCTAGCAAAGTAGACTTCAAACAAAATCTAATCAGAAGAATAATGACAGGTAACCAAGAAGACATGACTATCCTATATTACCAAATACAGGGTGGCTAGCTTCATTTTTTTTAAAATGTATTATTGGATTTAAAGATGCAGATTAACATCCCAATAATAGGTGATTTTGGTATTCCACTTTCTCCAATAGACAAGTTATTTGAACAAAATAAATAGGAGAACATCAAAATTACTTGACATCATATATCAAACGGCCTTAACAGATACCTGTAGAATATTCCATCCAAACAACCTACAATACACATTCTACTTAGCCAGCACAAGGACGATTTTCTAAAATAGACAACATTCTGAAACACAAACCAAATCTCCACAATTTCAAAAAGATTGAAGTCATTCTTTGTATCCTATCTGAGTACAATGTAATAACACTTAAAATTAACAGCAAATAAATCTCCCGTAAATACACAAACTCATGGAGATTAATAATTCATTACTGAATGATGAATAGGTCAAAGCAGAAATGAAGAAAGAAATGAAAATTTTCTTAGAACTAAATGAAACTGAAAATAAAATACAATAAAACCTGTGGAACTTACTGAAACCAGTCCTACAGTCCTACAAGGGAAATATATAGTCCTAAGAGCCCACCTTAAAATATCAGAATGTGCACAAATATATGGCTTAAGGATGCAACTGAAAAAGTTGAAAAAACAAGAACAAAATCCAAACCAAGTCAACCGCAAGAAATAGTAAACATCAAATAGAAAATAAGTGAAATAAGAACAAAGAAAATAATATCAAAATAAATAAACAAATAAGTCTGCCAACAAACAAACAAACAAATAAATAAATAGAATCAATGACTCTAAGAACTAGTTCTTTGAGAAAATAAAAAGATTGACAGGTCCTTGGCCCAACTAACAAAAAGAAAGAGAATACTATGATTAACAAAATCAAAACAGGAAAACGCTTTAGCAAACACCAAAGGAATTCAGAATACATCCAGTTGAGCTAACACAGATCCAGAAAGATGCACATGGCATAAATTCACTTATAACTGGATTTTAGCCATATAGTACAGAATAACTATCCTACAACCAACAGGCTGAAAGGAACAGGAACATAGACTTTATTATATACCTGTTAGTGGAACATTTTGCTCTAGTGGAGTTCCCATGTAGGCCCCCAGAGGAAGAGGAAGCTTTTAGCCCTCATAAGACTGATGAACTGAAGGGAGTTGATATATGGGGTACCCCACACTAGAGGGGTAGGATAGGTGGGAGAAGGAGGAGAGAGTGGGAAGGTGGGACCGGGAGGGGTGGAGGGAGGAAGCTGTGATGGAGATGTAACTTGAAGTAATAAATAAACATAAAAAAATATTGTAATACCCAAACTGTATTCCATTAATCTGGGAAATCTAAGAGAACTAGATGAATTTCTAGATTCAGCCAAACTACCAAAACCTAACCAAGAAGTTCACAACCTAAGCAGACTCTAAACGAAAAGAGGAGATTGAAATATTAATTTTTTTTAAAAAATCAAGCTAAAAAATAAAAATAAAAGTCCAGGACCAGATGGATTCTTAGTAGAACTCTACCAGACATTTAAAGAAGATCTACAGCCAATCCTTCTTACATTATTCAAGAAAATTGGAATAGAAGGTCCACTTCCAACCTCTAGCTAGGAAGCCAGTGTCACTCTGATAACCAAACCAGGGTAAGAAACTACAAAAAAGAAAACTATAGGCCAATATTCCTGATGAACACAAACTCAAAATACTCAATAAAATACTTGCTAACAGAA
The DNA here is from genome assembly GCA_907164525.1 of Lophiomys imhausi. Lineage (NCBI taxonomy): Eukaryota > Metazoa > Chordata > Mammalia > Rodentia > Muridae > Lophiomys > Lophiomys imhausi. The sequence continues at coordinate 4,209,576 of CAJQZJ010033049.1, forward strand.
TACAGATGTACATCACTAAAATTATACACCAAACCAAATTGGCTATATCCCTGAAATGCAGGGATGGTTTAACACAAGCAAGTCAATTAATGTAATAAGCCTTATAAATGGACTGTGAGGCAAAAATCGTATGATCATCTCAATATTTACAGAAAAAGCTTTTGACAAAATCCTACATGCTTTCATGATAGAAGTCTTTGAGAATGTACAGTTATAGGGAACATAAATCAACACAATAAAGGCTAAACCCAAGAAACCTACATCCCACATCATCCTAAATGAAGAAAAACGTGAAGCAATCCCACTTAAGTCAGGAATGGGACAGGGATGTTAACTATCCTCACTCCTCAATATTGTTCTCAAAATACTAGCTGGAGTAATAAAGCAAGAGAACATTAAAAGGGATACAAATGGGGAGAGAAAAAGTCAAACAATCCCTATGTGCAGATGACATGGTAGTATACCTCAAAAGTTTATCTGAAAAGTTCAAGAAATGATAAATTCAGCAATGTGGTAGAATACAGAATTGACTTGTACAAATAGCTTTTCTATATATCAAAGATAAATATACAGAGAAAGCAAGGATGAACAAACCTGCATTCACATTAACCTCAAAGAAAATAAAAATATCTAGGAATAAACTAACCAAGGAAATGATTTATACAAAGAAAACTTTAAACCTCTGAAGAAAGAGATAAAGATACTAAAAAATGGAAAGACTTTCCATGCACATGGATTGACACAATTAACATTGTGAAAATAACAATATTACCAAAAGCTATTTACAGATTAGATGGGATCCCAACCAAAATTCACATCTCATTCTTCACAAAAATAGAAGAAGAAGAAGAAGAAGAAGAAGAAGAAGAAGAAGAAGAAGA
>CAJQZJ010033049.1:4216468-4241432 GCA_907164525.1 Lophiomys imhausi
TGTGTGTGTGTGTGTGTGTGTGTGTGTGTGTGTGTGTGTGTGTGTGTTTATGAATGTAACCCAGAGGTCTCCCTCAATGACTTTCCACATTGTTTTTTGTGACAGGTTCTCACTTGTTAGAATGGCTGTCCAGTAAATCCCAGGATTTTTTTTTTTATTGTCTCTCCTCTGGACTTACAGGCACATGTTGCCATACATAGATGTGGATGCTGGCAATCTGAACTCATGCTTGCTCAGCAAGCACTCTACCTACTGAGACATCTCTTCAGGCCCATCAAAGGAATATTCATAGTAGGGACTCCAGCCGAGCACCCAAGCTCCTTTACTCTCCAACTATCATCCTATCCAAATGCTCATGTATTCCACAATAACACTCACCACTGCCTCAGAGATGCCCATGAGCTTGAGACTGACTTCCTTAGGCATCAGCTAAGAATTCAAGATTTACAATAAAGCCAGCCGTGCCATGAAGCATTGCTCTCTATGAGTCAGAGGACAAGTAAGTTTTTGTCTTAGGCAGGGAGTCTTCACAAACACAGGCCTCAAGCCAGGTGGATGAACTCACCATCATCATTCCTATTTGTCACAACACCAAAGGGCTGCCTTGGTTCCACTGTTGTCAGTTAGGAGGTTTGCGAGGGTCTTTACACAGCTTCAGAGGCTGGAAGAGCGGGGGTAGATTCTTTGTGAAACACAACAGTGTAAATTTCCATTATTGTAATCATGCATTGAGGACAGGTCAACAAATCACATCTTAGGACATTGTTGAAGTGCAGATGGCGCCTGCTCACCATCAGACCATAGCAGTTGGGCCTGAATTCATCACTTAGCGCTCTGTGGCTGGGACTTTTATGCTTCGGGTATATCTAAGCCCCCACCTCCTCCACTGTCCCAGAAATCCTAGGTGGAAACCAACATGAACAGAAAGTTCTAAAAGTGTTTTTTATTGGGTCACAGAGGAATCCTGATATCCTTGGAGGTTGTTCCTGACAGCATCAGTGCCAGGATGTGTGGAGGCCAGCCAGTGGCTGAACATTCAGGCCCTGTAGCATTATTTTAATTGAAGAAGAGCCTTCCCAACCATCATACCTAACTGCTGCAAAACCCATCTCAATTCCCTTTCAGTAGACTTACATGGGGTGCCAGGAACCAGTCCATTGTCTTTCATACACAAGCTGCATTTTCTCATTGGTCAGGCCTGCTAAGGTCTTTGTCTAACTTCACAAGGGGCTTGAATATCAACCAGGGAAGGTTTTTATCACCCTACAAAGTAAATTCTGCACTTAAGACCCTTTGGGCTGTGGCAGTTTCCAGAGCTCATCATCACACTTGTCCTTTATGACTTGTGATCTTACATTATCAGATTTAACTCCACCCTGGATGGAAAATGACTGCATTCATTATCAGGATAGTAAGTAACTAAAACAACCTTGAAACTTGGGGTGGTACAACAAAACATAGTTACATAGAAAGATAATTTTTTTTTCTTGTGCATCAAAATCTTGGAGAGGCAGTCTGTTACCCAGGTGCCTACCCAGACTCCTTCTATCTTCTGACTCCATCCTCCTCTGGGTCCTCAGAGTTCTCTTCCATTGGCAGAGAAATGGAGAAAGAACAATGGAACTGACATGTTATGGGCCCAAAGAAGAGAAGGTAGTCAAGAAGAATCTAAGAACTGCTGTAGGATGTGTTCCCTGGACAGAAGGAAACCCCAACACAAAGTGGTCTCCCTCAAAATTTCTAGGCCTCACACCATCACCCAGCAGCATCTAAGGACAGAAGGTAGAGTTCCTAGTCTCTCTTTTCTCTATTCATTGTAGAGAAGTCTCACTGAACTGTTTTTGTCTATTTGTCATGGAATTACTGTTAATTGCAAAGACTCCACAGGGGGAGGGGAAGAGAGAAAGAGAGAGAGAGAGAGAGAGAGAGAGAGAGAGAGAGAGAGGCATTTCATTTTCTAAGATGAGAAATGGGTTCTGACAGCCAAAGGGGGTGACACAAAGAATGGAACATTTCATCAACACCAAGTCCATGACTTAGACTACAATGCTCTATCCCAGGTAAAAAGCAGGCAGGAAAAGATGGCACCTCTGTGGAATTAATGACACAGTCAAGGCCAGGCTAAACCCAGTCTGAAAGGACTTGGGTAGAAGCAGCCTGACCCACAAGCTGCAGTACAGAGATGCCCTGTGGTAAGGTTCATACCCCATCTACCTCCCAGAAGAACAGCCAAGGTACACCATTGTGGGAGTTGGAATGGATCCAAGTCAGGGAAACAGGTTCAGAACCCTCACTTGGTGTTTTTTTGTTTGTTTGTTTGCTTTTCTTTTTCTTTTTTAATGATTGTGTACATGTGTGGGCAGCTTATGTGTGTGCAAATGTGCATGGGGGTGCGCATACATACTAGTGTGCAGGTGTGAGTGGAGACCAGAAGTCAATGTCAGCTGTGTTCATCTATGGCTCTTCACCTTACTTCTTGAGACGTGGTCTTTTACTGAACCCAGAGATAGATCACCGAATGTCTAGATCTGTCTGTACAATAACATGTATGAATCCAACTTTCTTTGGCCCCTCATTACTGAGCTTAAAGTGTGGATCACCATGCTGGGCTTTTTTACATGGGAAGTCGTTGGCGCTTCTTTAATGCCTCTTGATCTTCACAGCAACCTACTGAAGAGGAGCCATCTATTTCACCATTTGCATCTGAATTCAGAGGTTACACAGCTAGCTAGGAGTCCCACAGCAGCCATGCTGGCACTCACACCTGCTTTGCCTGCCTGCTGGGGCCACATTCCTCACTGCTTCCCTAGGAGAAGGCGGCATCTCCAGAAAACAGGCTGTTATATCTGACAGCTGGGATGAGGCTGCAGTAGGCTTTGCCTGGCAACACCCAAGATTGCTCCCAAAAGGTGTTCTACTGGCTTTGTCTGGGGAAACCTAATTGCTGCAATTGTGTTATAAAATTATCACTTTATCCATGCAAATGGGCCAGAGCGGGTTGGTTGTCTATTCCTGTGGTTGTCCCAGATTATTAAATGAGCAGCTGGTTCCAAACACGTTTGCAGCAGGCTAATTCAATGGCTGCGTGCACTTGCATATTCATGGCTCCTAGCTCCCAGCCCAGGCTTGCAGGACCACTCCAATGGGGCTCTATAAGTTAATTTATCTTGACAATTTAAACAAATATACTTCACCAGCTTTAGTGACTCCACCAGATTTCAGTGAGTATCTTGGCAGGAAGAGGAAGCCAGGGATGGGTGGGTGGGTGAGTGGGTGGGGGTGATGTTTGCTCTGGGGCTCAAGTTCACGCTTAGCAGGAGGAAGGTACCACTGAAACTGTGGCAGACACAAGAGCTCCTCGTGAGGTAGGCTGCTCCAGTTTGCTGACTTCAAATTTTGTGATCTTGGGCAAGCTATTTTTAAATCTTACGTTATTAACATAGGAACACTTAACAGAAGATCTAGTCTCTTCGTGAGCAAGTATTCAAGGTGTCACTCTCAAACACTTACGTTTCCTAATTTAAAACTCTGCTGCTTGATTGGCACATTTCCCCTGACCCCTGACCTTCCAGGCCTTGGCACTACAGCTTCAGTTCTATGGGTTTGACCATTTGAGGCTTTTAGAAATCACAGTGTTTTCATTTCCATGATAGGCTTATTTCATTTATCCTAAGGTTTTCAAAGTTTGTCCTGTTAATCTCATATTGCAGAATTTCCTTCTTCTTGAAAGCTGACTAGTAGTCCATTGCATGTATCTATCACATTTCTTTAACCTCACCATGTAATGATATGAGGGGTTATGTCTATGTTTGGCCATTATGGATATTGCTTAAGTGAGCACAGGAACACAGACTGCTCCCTGAAGCCTGATTGCATTCTGTGGGGAATATGTAAGGGCTTCTGAAATGCAGATCAGCCTGTCACATGGCAGCTCATGGTCCTGGGCAACAGATGTACCTTGGGAAGACCAATGAGAAGACACCCTGTATGAATAATTAGCATAAAGCCCAAGCCCAGGAAACTGAAAAAGGACTTTTAGCTCAACACTGCTCAGCTTCAGGACACTGCTATACTCTAGCTGAAGATTGTGGTCTAGATGGGAGGAGCACAGATTGGACTGAGGCAAAGTAAAATCTCTTTTTTGTTCCTAGAGACAATGAGAACAGGATCCACCAACACCAACCTTGAGGGTTTCAGTGGGGCCTGTAGATGGAAGAGCAGTGACCCCAACTGGGGTATGCCAACAGCCAGCACTGAGAGACACATATAAATTGAGACCTGCCAGGGAAACAGGAGGGAGAGTCCCAGAAAGGACATGTAGAGAGACTCCTGGTTTTAGCCAGCCCAAGAAGGCTGAGAAAAGCCATGAGAAGTGATAATTATAAAGAGCAAGCTTGGGATTGGTAAAGATCTTTTCCCAAATCTGTAGGTCGCCATTTTGTTTTAATGACAGTGTCCTTTGCTTTACGGAAGCTTTTCAGGTTCATGAGGTTCCATTTATTGATTGTTGTTCTTAGAGCCTGAGCTAGTGCTGTTCTGTTCAGGAAGTTGTCACCTGTGTCAATGAGTTCTAGGCTTTTTCCCACTTTCTTTTCTATTAGATTTACTGTGCTGGGTTTCAGGTTAAGGTCTTTGATCCACTTGGACTTATCAACCCCACATTCGACAGAGGACTAATATCCAAAATTTATAAAGAACTCAAGAAATTAAACACCAAGAAAGCAAATAATCCAATCAAAAATGGGGTACAGAGCTAAACCAAGTATTCATAAAAAGAGAAATCTCTAATGCCTAAGAGACACTTGAAGAAATGCTCAACATCCTTGAACATCAGGGGAATGCAACTTAAGATAACACTGACATTCAGTCTCATGAGATTATGTTGAAAGGGGGGCACTCTTTCATTGCTGGTGGGAGTGCAAACTTGTACAACCACTGTGGAAAACAGTCTGGTGATATCTTAGAAAACTTGGAATAGCTCTACCTCAAGACTCAGCCATACCACTCCTGGGTACACATCTAGAAGATTTCTCACCAAATGACAAGGACATCTCCTCAACTATGTTCATAGCTGCTTTATTTGTTTATTATTTTTTTAATTTACATTCAAGTTACATCTCCATCACAGCCCTCTTACTTCCCCCTTCTTAGTCCCACCCTCCCACCCTCTACACCATCTCCCATCTATCCTACTCCTCTGGTGTGGGGTATCCCCACATCTCAGCCCACCTCAGTTCATCAGACAAATAAGGGCTAAGAGTTTCCTCTTGCACTGGAGGCCTACATGGTTGGTCCACTAGGGCAAAGAGTCCCACTAACATGTATTAAAGACAATATTCCTGTTCCTTTCAGTCTGTTGGTTGTAGGATAGTTATCCTGTAATACATGGCTAAAATCCAGTTATAAGTGAATATATAGCATGTGCATCTTTCTGGGTCTGGGTTAGGTCACTCAGGATGAGCTTTACTAGTTCTATACATTTGTCAGCAAATTGCATGATTTCCTTGTTTCTAATAGCTGAGTAGTATTCCATTGTGTAAATGTATCATAGCTTTTTCACCCATTTGTCAGTTGAGGGACATCTGGGTTGTTTCCAGTTTCTAGCTATTACAAATAAAGCTGCTATGAACATAGTTGAGGAGATGTCCTTGGGTTCAGTGAGGAAATTTCTAGATGTATGCCCAGGAGTGGTATGTCTGGGTCTTGAGGTAGAGCTATTCCAAATTTTCTAAGATATTACCAGACTGATTTCCACAGAGGTTATACAAGTTTGCACTCCCATCAGAAATGGAGGAGTGTTTCCCTTTCTCCACAACCTTTCCAGCAAGTGCTGTCATTTGAGTTTTTGATCTTAGCCGTTCTGACAGGTGTGAGATGGAATCTCAGAGTCATCTTGAGTTGCATTTCCCTGATGATTAAGGATATTGAACATTTCTTCAAGTGTCTCTCAGCCATTCAAGATTTCTCTTTTTGTAAATTCTCAGTTTAGCTCTGTACCCCATTTTTTGATTGAATTATTTGTTTACTTGGTGTTTAATTTCTTGAGTTCTTTATAAATTTTGGATAGTTGCCCTCTGTCGGATATGGGGTTGGTAAAGATCTTTTCCCAATCTCTAGGTTGTCATTTTATTTTAATAAAAGTGTCCTTTCCCTTACAGAAGCTTTTCAGCTTCATCGGGTCCCATTTATTGATTGTTGGTCTTAGAGCCTGAGCTATTGATGTTCTGTTTAGGAAGTTGTCACCTGTGCCAATGAGTTTGAGGCTTTTCCCCATTTTCTCTTCTATTAAATTTAGTGTGTTCAGTTTTATGTTAAGGTCTTTGATCCACCTGGACTTCAGTTTTGTGCAAGGTGATAAATACGGGTCTATTTTCATTGTTTTACATGTTGACATCTAGTTAGACCAGCACCTTTTGTTGAAGATGCTTCCTTTTTCCATTGTACAGTTTTGGCTTCTTTGTCAAAAATTAAATGATTGTAGGTGTGTAGGTTTATTTCTGGGTCTTCAGTTTAATTCCATTCATCAACTGATCTATTTCTATACCAGTATCATGCTGTTTTTAGTACTATTGTTCTGTAGTATAGCCTGAAATCTGGGATGGTGATACCTCCACATTTTTTTCTTTTTCTTTTTTTTTTTATTGTACAGGATTGACTTAGCTATTCTGGTTTTTTTTTTTGTTATTCCATATGAACTTGAGAATTGATATTTCAAGGTTTGTAAAGAATTGTTCTGGTATTATAATGGAAATTGTACTGAATCGGTATATTGCTTGTGGTAGAATGGCCATTTTTATTATGTTGATCCTACCTATCCATGAGCATGGGAGATCTTTCCATCTTCTGATGTCCCCTTCAATTTATTTCTTCAAGGACTTGAAGTTCTTGTTGTACAGGACTTTCACTTGCTTGGTTAGAATTACTCCCAGGAGTTTTACATTGTTTGTGGCTATTGTAAAGGGTGTGTTTCCCTAATTTCTTTCTTGGCCATTTATATTTTGTATAGAGAAGGGCTACCAATGTTTTTTTAATTAATTTTGTATCCAGCCACCTTGCTGAAGGTTTTTATCAGTTGTAAGAGTTCTCTGGAGGAATTTTTGTGGTCACTTATGTATACTACCATATAATCTGTTAGTAGGGATACTTTGACTTCTTCTTTTCCAATTTGTATTTTGTTAATTTCCTTTAGTTGTCTCATTGCTCTAGCTATAACTTTAAGTATAAGTTGAACAGATATGGGGAGAGTAGGAATCCTTGCCTTGGCCCTGATTTTAGAGGAAATGCTTCAAGTTTCTCACCATTTAATTTGATGTTGGCTACTGGATTGCTGTATATTGCCTTTATTATTTCTAGGTATGGTCTTTGTATGCCAGCTCTCTCCAGGACTTTTAGCATGAGGGGTGTTGGATTTTGCCAAATGCTTTTTCAGCATCTAGCAAGATGATCATGTGGTTTTTTTCTTTCAGCTTGCTTATATGGTGGATTACATTGATGGATTTTCATTATGTTGAACCACCCATGCATTCCTGGAATGAAGACTACTTGATCATGGTGTATGATACTTTTGATGTGTTCTTGGATTCGGTTTGCAAGTATTTTATTGAGTATTTTGACATCTATGTTCATGAGGGAAATTGGTCAGAAATTCTCTTTCTTTGTTGGGTTTTTGTGTGGTTTAGGTATCAGGGTGACTGTGGTCTCATAGAATGAGCTTGACAGTGTTCCTTCTGTTTCTATTTTGTGGAATTGTTGAAGACTATTGGTATTAGCTCTTCTTTAAAGGTCTGGTAGAATTCTGTGCTGAAACCACTTGACCCTGGGCTTTTTTTGGTTGGAAGACTTTTAATGACTGATTCTATTTCCTTATGGGTTATAGGATTGTTTAATCTATTAACCTATTCTTGATTTAACTTTGGTAGGTGGAATCTATCAAGAAAATTGTCCATTTCGCTTAGGTTTTCAAATTTGTTGGAGTACAGAATTTTTAACTATGACCTAAAGATTCTCTGCTTTTCCTCAATGCCTGTTGTTATTTCTCCCTTTTCATTTCTGATTTTGTTGATTTGGGTATTTTCCCTCTGCCTTTTAGTTAGTTTGGTTAAGGGTTTGCCTATTTTGTTGATTTTCTCAAAGAACCAGCTCTCAGTTTTGTTGATTCTTTATATTGTTTTTTGTTTCTAAGTTGTTAATTTTAGTCCTGAGTTTGATGATTTCCCACCATCTGTTCCTCTTGGGAGTGTTTGCTTCTTATTTTTTTTTTTTTTTTTTTTTTAGAGCTTCCAGTTCTGCTGTTAAGTTGCTAATATGAGTTGTCACCATTTTCCTTTTTAAGGCACTGAGTACTATGAATTTTCCTTGTAGCACTAATTTCATTGTGTTCCATAGGTTTGGGTATACTGTGCCTTCATTTTCATTGGATTTTAGGAAGTTTTGACTTCCTTCTTTATTTGTTCCCTGACCCAGTGTTCATTGAGTAGAGAGTTGTTCAGTTTCCATGAATGTGTAGGCTTTTTGTTATTTTGTTGTTGTTGAAGTCCAACTTTAATCCATGGTCTAATAAGATACAATGGGTTATTTCAATTTTCTTGTATCTGTTGAGGCTTACTTTGTGTCTGACTATGTGGTCAATTTTGGAGAAGGTTCTGTAAGGTGTTGAGAAGAAGGTGTATTCCTTTGTGTTTGTGTGAAACGTTCTCTTAAGTCCAATTGGTTCATGTCACGTGTGCCAATGAGTTTGAGGCTTTTTCTCACTTTCTATTCTAGTAGATCTAGTGTTTCTGGTTTTATTTAAGGTCTTTGTGTTTCATTATTCTACATGTAGACATCCAGTTAGACCAGCACCATTTGTTGAAGATGCTTTCCTTTTTCCATTGTACAGTTTTGGCTTCTTTGTCAAAAATTAAGCGATCGTAGGTATGTGGGTTTATTTCTGGGTCTTCAATTTGATTCCATTGTTCTGTCAATCTGTTTCTATGCCAGTAACATGCTGTTTTTATTACTATTATTCTGTAGTATAGCTTGAGATCAAGAATGGTTATACCAGAATTCACAAAAGAGGAATCTCTAAAGGCCGAGAGACACTTGAAGAAATGTTCAACATCCTTAGTCATCAGGAAATGCAACTCAAATCCACTTTGAGATTCCATCTCACACCCATCAGAATGGCTAAGATCAAAAACTCAAGTGATAGGACATACTGGTTAGGATGTGGAGAAAGGGTAACACTCCTCCATTGCTGGTGGGAGTGCAAATTTGTACAACAACATAGAAATCAGTCTGGCAATATCTCAGAAAAATGAGAATAGTTCTACCTCAGCCATACCACTCTTTGGGCATATATCCAAAAGATTCTTCACCAAACCATAAGGACATCAGCTCAATTATGTTCATAGCAGCTTTATTTGTAATAGCTAGAAACTTAAAAACAACTCAGATGTCCTTCAACCGAAGAATGAATTTTAAAAAATCTGTGGTACATTTGCACAATGGAATACTATTCTGCTATCAGAAACAAGATCATGCAATTTACAACCAAACGGATGGAACTAGAAAAGCTCATCCTGAGTGAGCTAACCCAGACCCAGAAACATACACATGGCATGTATTCACTTATAACTGGACGTTAATCATATAGCACAGGATAACTATCCTACAACCCACAGACCCAAAGGAACAGGAACGTAGCATAAATATCTGTGAGAAATTCCACCCAGCAGCAGATCAAAACAGATGCTGAGACACACAGTCAAACATTAGGTGGAGCTCTGGGAGTCCTATATAAGAGAGGGAGGAGGAATAGAGAGACCCAGAGGGGACAAGGTCAACACATGAAGATCAACAGAACCAACAGACCTAGGACCCTAGAGGTTTACAGAGACTGAAATGCTAACCTAAAAGGAAGAAAAAAGCTTTGACCTGACCTAGACCCCCTAATCAAATAAAGATAATAGGCAACTTAGTCTTCATACAGATCCCTTAGCAAGACAGGTGGGTGGGTGTCTCAGTCATAGACTTTGTTAGCTATTTGTGGGACACTTTGCCCTTGCTGAGGTGCTATGTCAGGCCCCAGAGCAAAGGAAGCTCTTAGTCCTCATATGACTTAGACCTTATATGATTAACTGAGGGGGGGGCTGATTTGTGGGGACCCCCCACCCATGGAGAAGGATAGGAGGAAGAGGGGGTAGAGGGTGGGACCAGGAGGGGAGGGGACTCTGATAGAGATGTAACTTGAATTAATAAATAAATGTTTAAAAAAAAAGAAAAAGTTTCACTCTGCAGGTTTGCATGAAACAATGCTGTATCTCGAATGCTCTCATTCTTGTTTTGTTAACATGCATGTGTACCTCCAGGGTTCCTAGCTGCTCAGTGTTTTTACCCTTTACTTTGACCCTTATTCTATTTTTAAACTGAATATTACTTCTAAATGACCATGTTAATAGCACTTAACAATTCACAAGATCATCGTCCCTTTCTAACACACATTAAATTACTTTAAAAACAGAACTGAATCTTTCCTGTGTTACCTTGGTGGTGCATGGACTTAGGATGGTCCACTCAGTGGGGGTGTGTGAAAAGGTCACAGGTAAGCCAACAGACATGAACTGAAGGGGTTAATAATGATTCAGGACCCCCAAGACCAAGTCCCTAGCTTTGTCCCCATCTCAATGCTAGCCTCATATGTAACCAAAATCTTAATTTGAATAAAATAGTTGTATGTGGATTCCAAGTGCCTGGTCTGGGTTACACTGTTCAACTTGGTCACTATGATGCGTGAGAATTAATCAGTGTCAGGAAGCCTCCATGTGTCTGCTGTGTGCTCCTCTGCAGACCATCAGTTGGTTAACATACAGACACTGGAGCCTAACTACCAAATACTAACAAATTCTTAGCAGCTGTCCAACCTGACTGTGCCTCAGTCTCCTCATCTGCAGGATGGAGACAACGCCATGCCCTAGAGTTAATGTGAAAAATAAAGGATGGGTACACACTTCACTTTAAACAGTATTTTCTCTGGTATTTTCTAAATTCTCAGATAGACTCACAACCAGGGCTTGATGGCTCTTTTCTCTCTCTCTCTCTCTTTCTAGCCTCTAGGTCTTTCTCCTTCATCCCTCCTATCCTTTCATCCCTCTCCTTTCCTTGTTCCTTTCTTTTCTTCTTCCTTGGTTCCTTCGTCTTCCTCTCTTTCTCTACACTTCTTCCCATATCTTTTCCTCCCTCTTTTTTTCTGTCTCTCCCACCTCTCCCCCTTCCTTCATTCCTTCCCTGTCTCTCCTTTCCTCCATCCTTGTCACCCTTTCTCCTCCTCTCTTATGCCTCCCTCCCCCAACTTCTGTCTTCCTCCTGTATTCCTAGAGGACTTCCCTTCCTCTGGCACTTTTAAAGACACTGTAACAGAATATTTTTATTTATAAACATTTATATTTATTAATATTTAATAAACATCTGTAAAATGGCTAAACCTTATAACCTAATCCTTATAATCTAAAATCTATAATCTATCTAAAAATACCTTAATACCTAAAAACACTCTAATACCTATAACACTATTTTTAACTTTCTTAAAAGGATATTAATATTCTTAGCGTAGGTCCGTGCAGGAGAGTTTGGTTTACGGCAGTCCCAGAAGGCAGTTAGTCCCTTTCAAAGATTATTGTTCGTTGGACCTTACTTTGCCAGTTCATAAGGCAAATCTATTTCCACCACCAAATCGTGGCAAGTTTATAAAATAAGTCTGTTACAACCACCAACTCAGGAAAGCTTTTTCAATCAGCTACGACTTGTCTCCACAGTCTTATTGGCCCAGGCAAGTCTCAAAGCCAAAAGCCTCTCCAAGCGGCTTCTGAACTCCACTTACCTCACTTACTTTTCCCGCACTCTGGGGCCCCAAGACAGACAGACGCCTTCAAGGAACTCTCAGCAGTTTTTATGCCAGGCCTTTGCCTTGGAATATAATAATCTAAATTCTGTTAATGGCATACGTTGGTTGCTGTGCTCTTCTTCAGCGTGACTTATCAGTTGGTGAGGGAAGGAGGAAGAGAGAATTCTCGTGGAATTCTCTGGCTTACATACTGCATTATCTTGTGATACTTGGCAGTCTTGAGGGTCCATGCGATTTCTGGCTATGTCCAACAGTCTTGTTGCTTCTCACGATAACTAATGTCATCTGCATGGCTTGCACAGTTTCTTAGCCATGCCCCTTCAACAGGGCATATTGTCCAGCCGCAACCTGGCTTTGTCCATCCTGACAGGCAAAGGGATGCCAAACTTTTCACTGTCAGATGCCAAACTAAACTGCCCACCAATTTCACCAAAGAGAACCAACTTCCACAACAAGACACTTTGCTATAGGTGGTAGGTTTGTTTTCCTAATTCTTAGTTGAAAATGAAGAGGCAGAAGAAAACCCCTGATTTTCCTAGGTTTGTGCAATACAATGCATGGACAAATTGGCATCTTTTCCTATAAATGAACATCAAAAGCAACATATGTGTGAAAATTGAGACAATTCTCTCACACACCACATACTACAGTCTCAGAACATGCTGTACTATTAGAGAAGTTCTGGGATGATGTTTGGAAAGAATCAAGTTCTGCTGGTATAAGAGTGTCAGCCTTGCCTGAAGTCCATGTGAGGAGAAAACTACAAAGGTTGGCATTATGACCTCTGGAGGCACATACCAGGACACATCTCTTTCTGTTCCAGATGGTCAGGTTTTGTGTCTGCAATACAGGAGTGAGTGTCTTACATCCAAAGATGGTTGAGAGAAATGAATGTACACAGAGAAAGGGCTCAGCATAACACCCAAGTTATCCACTGAAGTTGGCCCATTCCATCATTACCCTAGGAATCCCCGAAAGCAGCCATGTAGCTGTTCAAACAGGACAAGTGTCCAGCACCTACAGGGTCCAGTTGCTCCCCTCTATACAGTTTGCCTGCAGTCAAACACTTCTGCCACCTGTATGGCACCCTTGAGCAAAGTCTTCAACACTTTGAGCGTGCCTCGGTTTCTTATCTACAGCAGGAAATTCATACTAGGAGCTATTTGGGGCCACTGAAGAGTGAGGACATAATATTGACTCACTTGGGCAAAGGCTAACATGATAGCCAATCATAAAGGTGTACTGTCTTCATTACTAACCTGTCCTCTATTCACTTCTGCTGCATGCATGTCACACAAAGGCGTGGGGGGGGGTAGCATTACCTATATTTCAGTTTTTCTTTTAAACATGCCCCACTACCTCACCTATTGCAAGATGTTCAAATCAATACACCTGGGGATGTTCCAGATGTCTGTTCAAGGCAGAATCCACCGCTTGCCCAGCTCCCCCACTTCCTGCACCAGCTGGGCTCTGCAAGACTCAGGATGCTATTTGCCCCAAGGACACAGAGCAGACAGAGTCCAGGGAGGCCGAACAAGAGTGGGGCAAGGAGTGCAGGAAAGACTCACCCCTCAGTGTCTGGCTTGCCTTCTGCCTCCCCTCAGGAGAAACATAAATCACCTCCTGTTACTCAGGCACCACAGTTGCAATACAAATTAAATTCACAGCCGTTAGTTTAGATCCTACATTGTTTGGATTAAGCTGGGATTTTTTTTCACTCTGATAAATAGGGCATTTTAATAACATTCCCAGCACGACAACGGGTTGGGAGAAAATGCACATGACTCTGCAGGTGCAGGAATCCCCAGGCACTGGTGAAGAGCAAGCTTGGCAGGACTCTCTCCCTCCCAAGAGTGACTCGCGCTTACTTAGGAAGGAGTGTAGGAGAGAGTGTACAAATCTTGGAGCCTCAGAGGATCCAGTTATATGAATGCGAGGAGGTTCTGGATTTCTGCCCACAAGGAAGGGAGGCCACAGGCAGTCAGGGCAAGGACAACTCTAACATACTTCTGCTAGCAGGTGCCACCTTAAAGGGAGAGTATCAGGCCTAAGCTCACTTTCTACATTCTCATAGGGTCTTTGCATAAGCACTGTCACAAACCGCAGAGATGGAAGTTGCCCTGATACATCAAGCCTGACGTGATCATCCAAGGAACTGCTCCATTTACTTATCTATCTTTGCTTTTTTTCAGGTTTCCCCTCTAATGACTACAGAGATCTTTGACATCAACACATACATGTTGGCTCTTGCTCTGTACTAGGTTCTACAGGTGATATAGAAATGACTGAGACCAAGGCGCTGCTCTTGAAGACCTCCCAAGCCAGCAGGGAAGACCAAGATGAGACTCAGAAAGAAGAGCTTAAAAGTAAAAATAACACCAGTGCTTGCAGAGAGATAAGCCTAGTGAGGCTTGAGGGTGTTCCACTGAAAGATGGGTTTGTCTGGGTGGACCAAGGCTGAACACATACAGCACTTCTCACCTGGTACCTGGGTCCAGGCACTGTGCTGAGGCTCAGTTAGCTGCTTAATAATTATTAGTCAAGTGCCCAGGGTGTGCCAAGAATTTTTGATTTCTGGTGCCTGGGATAAAATAATGAACAGTGTGTGTGCCCTCTGCATCTCTGAAATGTATTCTGCAGGCTAGTAGCTGTGAGCAGAGAACCAGACAATAAATAAATAAACAAAGAAGCCTAACATCTCTGCAGGTGATGACTAACAATGCAAAGAAAGTGAGGAGGATAGGAGTGGCTTATTTTTTGGCAGGTAAATTTGGAAAAGAGTCTGCCACAAGTGAGTAAGAGGGTATCTAGGAAAAAGACTTCCAAGCTGAACTCACAGCAGTGAGAGCACCAGCACTGAGCTTATGGAAGCCACCCAGGAGACAAGCCCACGAGGCTGGAGGAACTGGGTGATGGAGAGGATGATGAGGATGAGAAATGGAGTCAAATGTCTTTTGTAGACTAGTGGAAGAATTAGGGTGAATATTCAAGGACATGTAAATTTACTAGAGGGTCTCAAAGCAGGGGAATAAGATCTTATTTAAGTTTGCAAAGAATTGCCAAGGCATAGCATGGGTGGGGATAGAAGAGACTCTAAGGACAGAAGTAGAAGTAGAGAGGGATTAGGGGTTCTAAGGAATAGTGACTATTCCCTCTGTCCAGATGAGCCAAGCTGAATCTGGCAGCACCCTTCTTATTTCAACCCTCATGAGTAGGGAAACGAGGCCGAGGCAAGCTTCAGAACTGCCAATCAGCCCTGTGTGATCCATCATCTCCCTGTTAGTCAGGGTAAGTACCTGAAAGCGATCCACCTTGCAGGTGACCCAAACAGCTCACTCTAGAGATCCAGAGGTAGAATTGACCCACTGCTGCTCAGGAGCTGCATGGCAGACGTGACAATCTGTTAGCCTTTGAAAGAAGAGGTGCAGCTGAACAGACAGAGAAAAGGAAGCGTGCTACACAGATATGATAAGGCAAAGGCCTGAAGTTAGTAAAAGAAGATTCAGGATATTGGGATGTTAGGTAGATATGAATGGGGTATGAGAAAAGAGGCTCAGCAGGAAGCTAGACTGTAATGGATGTAAGACTCTACGCAGAAGCAGAAGAGATGTTGACAGAGGCATTAAATGCTTTCAACCTTTAAGGGGTAGAAGAGAGCTGATTATTTAGAGAGATAAGCCCAGTGAGGCTTGAGGGTGTTCCACTGAGAGATAGGTTTGTCTGGGTGGACCGAGGCTGAACACATACAACTCTGCCCATTCTGTTTGCACCTGGCCAGCAAGGCAAAAGTCATATCCACTTTGGAAGAAGAAAAGGCAGAAAAAAAAGTTATTTGAACTGGAAAGAGGACTCAGCTGTTAAGAGCACTTCTTGCTCTTCCAAAAGAGGAGGGTTCAATTCCCATCACCCATGTCAGGCAGCTCATATCTGCCTGTAACTCTAGGGGATCCAACCCCCACTTCTGGCTTCTCAGGACACATGCAATCATGTGGCATACACACAGACATACAAAAATAGGCATAACTTTTAAAAGACTTATTTAGTAAAGAAAGGGCCCAGTTGGTTTCAGACATACTACAACAAAAAGTTGAATTTGTTTGCAAGCACGATTAAAGCATCTGAAATCAACATGGAAAAAATAGGACTACTTGGGAACTCACTATATTAAATACTCATAATGATCAGCTCATGTCCCAGCTCATCAAACAAGTGCTAGAGGTTGGGTCTGAATCAAAGAACTTCGGCTCCAGAGTCCAGTCCTCAGTCAACATGTTATGACCTCATTTTGTGTCAGCATCAAACTGGTAATCCACCAGGGACTAAATACTAGGATTTTTCAAAACTTGAGTTTGTCCTATAGGTCTCTAATTTTAGGGTAATGCTATCACATCTTAATCTTCTTAGCTCTACACGCTGCTAGTGACCTGTATACTTACACTAGATCTTTTTCCTGCCATAATGAAGAAAACCTCTTGTCATATATTATCTGTTCCAGGTTCTTGGTGACTTGAAAAACATCTGAAATATAATTACTGTGTTTATTACCCAGCATGATCTTCTGTCTGAGCTGGCACAGGTTTGTTCTAGGTTTTAGATCCTGTGTTCTTTAAAAAAAATTTTATTGATTCTTTGTGGATTTCACATCATGCTTCCCAATCCCACTCATCTCCACATCCATTTGTATACACCCTCTACCCTTGCAACCTTCATAGATGAGGTAGACACTGGGGCGCACCAACTGATAGCCCTGGATCTGGGACTGGGTGGTAGCTGGGTTGGTCAGCCCACGGCTTTCCCACGTCCTCACCATCAGTTCTCCAACACTGCCTGTTATTACATTGTGTGATAATTGTCAGCCCAGAGTCTGAGCTCTCACTTTCTGAGTTTTAATCCTAGCTTAGTCACTTACTAGTTATGTGACCTGAATGAATTACCTAAACTCTGTGGGCTTTCCTTTCTCCACACATAGAACATGGATGGCAATGATAACTACCCCAACTCATTTTTCTGAAGATAAAATGAGTTAATGCATTTAGAGTGCTTTCAACAGTTCCAGCATACAACACAGGTCAGAAAGTCACTGCTGCTTAGGACAGTTAGTGGTCCTACAGTCCCATCTACTGCTATGTAGGCTACCTTATAGCACTCCCTGTTCTCTCTAGCATTCCTCAATCAAGTCTCAGTTGGCCCCATATCTATCTTCCTTTGCTACAGTGCCTGTTGATGAGACACACACTCTCCCTGAATATAGGAATTTTGTTATGAGCATTGTACATTCTGCCCTTCCTAGTGGCACTGAAGTGTATTTATATGGATTTGCTTGAAGAAGAAAGAAATTTTTCTTCATCTGTCTCTGTGCTAATTCGTGAAGCCTAGTCTAGGAACAGGAGCCGTGTCCTCAGCCCCTTGACATGCTAGGGCCCAAATGAAAGCCCTGGGCTGCCAAGTGCTCAAGAGACTACTGCATTTCCTGACTGATGATCAGAGCGGTGGGTGCCATCCATGGCCTTCCATCCCTTGAACTGAAGAGAAGGACTCAGTGAAGACCCAAACCAGGATGTTGGAAATGTCTGAGGTCTAGAGGTGTTGAACACAGTCTTGAATAAGCATGGATGTTGTGTGTTTATTTCTGTGTGTCTAGCCTGCCAGTTGAGGCCACATGGTTACTGGATCAACCCCTAATCTAAGTGCTGCTGGGAAGGGATTTTGAAGATGTTAAGATCTACAGTCATCTGATGGCAAGTAAAGGACATTGTCCTGGACAAGGTGGGTAGGTTGGAAAACCAAAATCAATATTTTCAAGAAAAGAGAAAATTCTATATTTCCAAGTCCAACATCCTTGCCTGAACAAGTCTCCTGCAAGCCCTGCAAACTCAGCTGACTACCCAATCATCACATGAGGCTTTGCCTTAAAAGTTAATCTCTTCTCCCCTCCTCCACTGCCTTCTTATGGCCTTGATTCCCTCCTAGGTTCTTGTCTTTTCTCTTTGATCCTCTCTCCCTCCTCCATTCTCTCTATTTCTCTCCTCCTAACCCTATTGAGTGATTCTTTAAAGGAATAAGATACTAGTAGTAAAATAAGGTTAGCATATAGTTATAAGATAAGGAAAAGATAATAAATGGGAAAGGAAGGAAGAGATGGGGGAGAGAGAAGGAGGGAGAGTGGGAAGAAGGAAGAAAATATGGAAAGATGAGAGGGAGGGCTGGTGGGTGGAAGGAAGAGACAATAACAGAATGGAGGGCATTAAGAAGTATGGGAAAGGGGAGGAGAAGAAAGATTGGAAATAAAAAAGAAAGAAATTAAGAAAGAAAACAAATTCATTTTTGTTCAAAGCACCCAGTATTTTTTTCCGAGACCAATTCTCGTTCTTGCTGAGTTACATGAAAATTGCATATAATTAGAGAACTCAGCCATTTGGCCAGAGTGTCAGACTGGCGGCCTGTGGATTTACTGAGCAATTGGCAGGTCATAGCCTGGATAAACATAATCCCCACTTTATAATCAAAGACTCAGAATAGCTGGTCTGCTTCTCTTTAAAAATGGTGAGTTTGGGCCCTAAGCTGGAGATCAAAGATGGAAAGTGACTTGGTTAATATCACCCTGGAAAGAGGGTCAAAGCTATAAGTGAGATCTTGGATTCCCCAACTCCAAACTTCTTTTCCTTGTAACTCAAGCTAAAAAGAACAAAAGATGCTTTACCCTTGACTCCTCTCAGCCACTTCTGATTCTCCTATTCACTTCATTCCTAGGAGTCAAAGAGGAGACTTTACCCTCTGTCTTTGAGAGCCCTGAGCAATCAACCTGGACAGGTGGAGACCTCAGCAGTACAAGGGAGTCTGCACCCAGACACTCAGGATGTAGAAGCTTAGATTAACCTAGTCACTCACACACTGACCTGAATCCCAATATACATTGACTGAGAATCTCTCTGTCATTTTGTGGGGACAATAGCTTACTAAACTAAGTAGGAATTGGGTACATCTGTTTCCTGCAAGTATGAAGAGCTCAATGTGCACCTGGGAATTTTATAATCAGCAAACAGAGGAGATATATTTTGAGGCATGGGATCTAAATTTATGAACTCAAAGATCAAGGTCAAATCTACCACTCTTAGAAGAAAATCTGTTTGTTCTCTCTGCAGAAGCTTCTGTTGCCCTATTGTAAACTGGAAAGAGACCATGTCATTATTTATATAAGAAATTTTGACAATGCTATATCCTCTAATAGAACAGGCCCATTGAGTTCTGGGACCCAAAGCATTTAGCAATACTTGAATTATACCATTAAGTATGAAAATCTCAATAAATTATGATTGGTGTAAGTTCATTAATTTAGTCCAAAGGAAAGAGAAAACTATAAGGATTTGTACAAACACAGAACTGATAGTGTAAGCTAGCCATAATGAGATTTGTTAGGGCACTCTGAGTGCTATAGTTGATGTGCATTTAATTAACTATGTGTTGACACTTGTCAGTGTCCAACAGGCTATGTTCATGAGAATCACAAGTATAAAAGACAAGGAACAATGATTTAGGTAAGAGAATACTTGGTATATAAAGGAACTGGAGGACTTTACAAGTGGTTAAAGTATAGTAGGATAGAGGGACTGAGATCAAAGACAGGTCGGAGAGAAAAACAATGGGCCAGATTAAAAAAAACTTTGAATTAAAAAGAGGATTTGGATCACATCATAGGAAGAGTGAGGGATCATAGGGGGGTTGTAGATGGGGAAAGCTAAAAACTAATTGGTAGTTTTAAGATATAATTCAGCTGCTAGCTTAAAATACCAGTTTCTAGAAGAATTCATAAGAATGAAAGCAAGGAAACCAACTAGAGGGACATGGCTACAGCACATCATAAAGATGATGGCCTTGACTAGAGTGATACAAGTGGAAATGGAAAGTAGTAGATAAGGAGATGGATAGATAACTTATTTGATGGGTAGATAGGTGGATATATGGATATGTAGATTGATGCAAATGTGTAGACGGGTGGATGTGTGCGTGTGTGTGTGTGTGTGTGTGTGTGTGTGTGTGTGTATCAGAGATGCATTGATTGCATTGATAAATGGATGAGTGGGTAGACTGATGGATGAATGGTTAGATACTTGGGTACTTGGAGAGATGTATGAATGGATGAATAGAAGAATAGGTATATGAGTGGGTTCGTGTGTGTGAATGTATATGGATGGGCAAATGGATAGGTAAAGGTAAAGTATGTTAATGGGTGGATGGATATGTGAATAAGTGGATGATTGTGTAAATTTGTGTATGGGTGGATGGGTAAGTGGGTGGATGGGAAGATGGATGCATGGATGACTAACTCAATAAAGTACATGTGTATTTTGTGTTCTTCTCCTTGAACTTTTTTTGCTCCTTGGACCCTGAAAGATATTTATTCATATTCTGCAAGATGTTCATGTACTGTTTAATATTTTCTTAGCCAATGAGGAATGAGTGAAAATCCACTCACAAAGGGTCCATGTTGTGTACAGAGGATAAATATTGTGACACCCTTTCTTAGATGAAGAGACTCAAGTCCTGGAAGGAAAGTAGATGCAGCAGGAATCCAACTGTCTTTGCCTCAGTTCTTAGGTGCCTTGCCCTTCTGCATAGGACTATTGCTACACTCCTCTGAATACCATTCCACTAAGTAAAAGATGACCAAAGGCAAAACAAAGCAAAAACAAGACAAAACAAAACAAAGCCATCTATTATTTCCATCAATCACAATGACAACTTTCAAAGAGGGTGATGGAAGTCAAAACTGTGAATTGTGCCCCCAAGTGACCAGCCACAGAGAGAAGAACATGTATTATGCTTTGCTCTGTAGAGTTGTAGGGGAAATAGCATTATCTCACAAGTGTGTGCAGATCAAAGCTGAAATAGGTATTGCATTTGGAATTAATTCCCCCCCCCAAACCATGTACTAATGGTTTGCTTTCTATAGGAGGTGAAGTCCAGAAGAACAAAATGAGGTGGGCGTGAACAGGTAGGTTGGTTAGTTCATTCTCCCACCCACCCAACCACACACACATGCATTTATACATCCTTCCATCCATTCATCCACCCATCCATACATCCATCTATTAACCAAGCACTCATCCACCCATTCTTTCCTCATTCTTTTCTTCTATCTTACTATGAGATGTGCAGCTATACACCCCCATGTGCCCCAGTCATCATGATCCACCACTCCCCTGTCTTACAAACACCAGAGCCAACTAACTGTGGATCAAACTCTCTTAAAACAAAGCAAGGTAAGCCCCTCCTCTTTTAAATTTGATTACCTTGGGTGTTTTGTGACAGTGATGGAAAGCTGACTAACACAAATGAGTACATATGCAGGCATAGACAGAGAGAAGCCAAAGTATTCAAAAGAAAGATGGTAAGTTTTGTCATTTCAGAAGCCTGGGTATACTAACGGGGAAAAACAGAGATAGAAAGAGAGCGAATAAACGATAGAGCTAGTTCCTCTAAGTAAGCAGAGATATGTAGGGGAGGGTAGATGTATTCATTCATATTTGTAGTTGTATCTGTGCACATAAAAGAGAGTGGTTTAGGAAGATCTCTGAGAGCTTCATTCCAGAGATGAATGTGTACTTGAGGGAGGATTGGAGACATTATTCCTGTCATTTTAGAGGACGGGGCCACACAGTCTTGCAGTGGGAGTGATGAGGACAAGAAAAAGGGAAGAAAAAGAAATAGACACAAGGAGAAACTGAGACATAGAGTCTCAGACAATTGTGGAGAGAAACAAAGAGGTACCTCTCAGCACAGAGCCTCCTGGCTCTGCCCACCCCACCTGCCCAGGGAATCTCTGCCTGCCATTCCAAATTGGTTGTAATACCCATGTGCTGTGCTATGTTGCCTGTTTTATGGTGTCAATTCTTTATGCCAATAGAACTTGCTTGGGGGAAGCCTGATTTTTTTCAGAGCACTCAGAGCAGCCTTCTCTGTCCCTACTTCAGCTCAAGTGTTGGAGGAGGAGGTTCCCCTAGCATGTAGTCTCAGCACTGTGGCCCCCTAACAGAGGCCTCCAGTTATCTGGCACTGCAGGAGGTGCAGAGAAAGATTCCATTAACTCTTGCCCCAGGTTATCCAAGTGAAAAATGGATAAAATAATAGCAACACCTTTCTTGCCTTCACAGGTGACTGTGGAAGGGAGAGTAAATCTCTCTTCCCCAGGAGTAACCTAGAAGGCAGATTTTATAGAAGCCATAGAGAAGGGGTTAGTTCTCAGGGAACGGGGGGAAGATTTGGACTGGACAGTTAATGAATGTTTCCAGGAGACTCAGAAGGATTCATGAGAAAACAGAGCTGACAAGTTGTGGGTTCATTGTTGCTCAGGGATGATTTATCTGAAACATGCATTGACTCCGTGAAAAACCAAAATCAAAAAGCCACATGGATGCAAACTATGGGCTGCTCAAGACTAAGCCGTGGTAGAGGTAGATCACTCACCTAACATTCTTAGAAAGTTTTCAAGGTACCCAGTGCTGGACTATGGGCACAGGAGGTGACACAGGGCACGTAACTTCAAGTCAAGCTTGTAAGAGTTTTGGAGCTAAGTGGTAAAGATAGTGCACAGACGAGTCAATGAACTAAATAAATGATGCAGGTGATGATTAGAAGCATGGAGAAAACACAATAATAAGCTGGATAGATGGATTGGACAGGGGCGTCATTTCAGTTGGGTAGTCAGGAAAGGCCTGTTGAGGAAGTGTTGTATAGGCTCAAGTCTGAATGCTGAGAAAGGAGACGTGGAGACTTGAAGGTCATCACAACAGCACAGATTTATGACTGAGTAAAGCCAGGATGCAGTGGGGAAGTGATGCACTCCAGTGCTGAGGGAACAATGGATTGAAGAGGACTTGTCAAGAGCAGAGCAAAGACACCAGTATTTAGTTCACTGTCATTGTTGGGATAGCAGACAATAGTGCCCTAACACAGCAGCAGTAAGCGGCCTTCTCAGCACCTACAGTGGCTGTTGAAACAAAAAAGACTAAGCCTCATGAAGTTCAGGCAGTAGAATCTGAGGCTGGCTGGCCTGGGGCACATAACAAGATCCTATCTCAAAAACCAGTTAGACAAACCAAACTTTTAATTTTATGTATACTTTTATTTATTAATTCAAGTTATATCTCAATCACAGCCCCCTTCCTCCTTCCTTCCCAGTCACACCCTCCCACCTTCTACCCCCTCTCCCACCTGTCCTACTCCTCCAGTGTGGGGCGCCCCCACATATCAGCACCCCTCAGTTCATCAGTCACATGACGAACCCTTCCTCTTGTTCTGGGGCCCAACATGGCAGCTCCACTAGGGTAAAGTGTCCCACTAATAGGTAACAATGAGACTGTACCATCTCTACTTGCTACAAACTTTCCATGGCTGATTATATTAAGTGATGTCAAAGAAATAAAGCAGGTAGAACTCTCCCAGGGGACTGATGGAATTATACATTGGAAAAAGTAGCCTTTTGTGGAGATATTTCCTCTAAATTGAAACATTCCCTCCTAGAAGGAATCTCTTTAAAGTCAGGAAGTAAAATATGCAAGGCCCAGGAAGTAAACTAAAGTTATAAGATTCTCAATGTTATGCTAGAAGTAACTCCTGAGAAAATGACACTCTGGGAGCTTAGAGAAGCAAATTTCATGAGTCATGGAGGTGGGGTTTTCCATGATGCAGTTGTATTTGAGTCATTCAGGCCTGTGTAAGAAGTCCCCCATCCATACTTTTGAAGTGACCCTAATAAAACCACTAGTTTAGTTAGAGTTGGGCAGAATTGAGACAGTGGATTCTTCTATCTTGGGCTCTTGTCTTGCCCTCACTCTAGGAAAGGAGTTTGCAGACAGTGAAGGGAAACAAGCAAAGGGGAACTTTTGTTTGCCACCCACAACAGTTTTAAAAGGAAATTAGAAATCTGAGTGAAAACATAAAAACAGAGACTCTTAATAGCAGCAGGACAGCAGGCAGGAGCTTCAGGTGCTACAGCTGAATGCTCTTGGCAGCTTTATGGCATGGCAAATCTACAGAAAGAAGCCACCAGTTAGAAGAGCAGAAGTAGCAGATCTCCAGCCTCTGGCAGTTCTCAAAGGCTGGGAGAGTCACATCCTCCCCCATTTGCACACCAAGCAGCAAGTCTTGAAAGTCGGGCAGGAACAGTAGATCATATAAGCAGGAACTGTGAGGAGCAGGAACAAGCAGGAGTCACAGCATGGTCTCCTGCAGGACAGTCTGCCGGAGGGTCTCAGGAACAGTCCTCCTTCTCTGCTGAGTGATTAGGAGCCAAGGTCTTTGCCAGAGCCTGAGAGACAGTTGAGACCTGGACTGCCAAAAACATCTATGTGCCTGCACCCTGTTATATAGAGCCCATCGACCTCTGATTGGCTGGATGTGTGTATGTGCAAATGAGGTTTAAAAAGAGACCAATCAGGAAATAGTTCTCAAATCTGGAGGGAATGGGGAAAGACTGAGAAGGTCAAGTTCTCAGGTAGGTGGTCAGCTTCCTTTCCTGCTGCGGCAATGTTCTGATCCCCTTTGCACTCAAACCAGGTACAGTTTCTCTATCTGGAGATGACCTACTACTGACACAGCCAACTGCAAGGCACCATTGCAGAAAGAGTGGTCTGATCATCAGTGTAGGTGCAGGTTGCTAAACACAGTCTGTTCCTCACCCCAGTTGCACTTGGGAATTTTTGTTTCTGTTTCTAGCCAGCCAGTGTTTTCATGTCTCATTGCCAGCTGTTGCTTCCATGATACGCAGAGCCCTTCCTGTCACTCACTCACTGCTGAGGCATTAGCTCCAGGGTGCTCAGTGAGGGCTATCCCCAGTGACTCTCAAGGGCTGGAGCAGTCTCTTCCCTCTTCAACAGAAATCTTACTAGTTTGACTTATTCTCCAGCATGCCTTCTCTGAAGAATGCCTGGGAGCCAGGTCCTCAGTCTTTGATTGAAAGTCAAACTAGAGAAAATAAGGTGTACAAAGATTTAGAGAGGTACAGGTGGGCTCTGACTCTGTGAGTGAGTGTGTGTGTGTGTGTGTGTGTGTGTGTGTGTGTGTGTGTGTGTGTGTGTGTGTGTG
>CAJQZJ010033049.1:4241442-4253784 GCA_907164525.1 Lophiomys imhausi
GTGTGTGTGTGTGTGTGTGTGTGTGTGTGTGTGTGTGTGTGTGTGTGAAAAACTATAGCATAAGGACTAGTATAATCAAGAAAGGGAATTTTAAGAAAATGGTATGGCCTCAACCTTACAAAAGATTTATGAGAAACTAGAAACAGAGAAGCTCTAGTTTCTAAACGACCACAATTATGCACTAAATATGATGAACTCTGGCCCAAGAATAGATTCATGTCACCATGAATGACATGGTCCACCCTAGAAGAGAATAAAAGAAAGCCTGGAATCAATGCATTTAGCAACCACATTAATAGAAATCTGTGCTGAGCTCCTTCCAGGATTTTATCTAGTAGTCATGAGGATGTTAGGTCTGTTACAGAGAATGACAGTGAAGTTATTGGTAGATACTAAAGAGAGTCTAAGCAAGCTTTGGATCTTGATTCGTGACATTCCATCTCTCCACAAGTACTAAACTCTTCCAGCCAAGACCAAATAACTGAGTCCTTTCATTATATATTGACTTCTTCAGAGAACCTCAGAAGCTCACCAGCCTCATTTCTATGGCCTACCTCCTGCCTCACTTACTGTTAAACTGGGTTCACATGATGGCTCTGGCACATGTAATGTCTTCAAATAAATTGTATGCCATATTCAATTCTAGCCTCATCTCACTCAGCAGCTCCTTGGCTCAATCTTCTTATTCATAACTTAAGTATCTGGCTTTAGAGTATAATGCTTGAGGTTGAGCCACAAGATGGAAGGAAACTAGATTGATAAATCATTGCACATGAGGCAACTGGCTTGCTGACAGGTTGGACTGTGACACCAGTAAGAAGTGTGTCATGGGACTGGGTGCATGACTTGCGAGGGTTGTTGCAATTGGAGAATACCTGTGCCCAGAATATAAGTATGGGAGAAAGGGGTTTCCAGAAAGGCTAACCAAAAACTCTTAGGTCCAGTTATTGATGAGAAGTGTGGGTTGGTGTCAGCCATTGTGGTGGAAATAGATAGGAATGAACCTAGGAATGACTGATCTTTAAAACCTCTGATTTTAGAAGAAAAGGCTGGAAACCAGGCTGTGACAATCTTGGGGTGTCAGATGATATTAAAGATACATAGAAATTTATCCATCAACCACCTAGCCATCCATCCGCCCCACTATCGATCCGCACAAATATATCCGGCTAGTATCCCATCCACCCACCTAACCACACCTATTCACTCATCCATACATCCACACATCCACCCAACTGCACACTCATCCATTCACCCTGGCATCTATCTATCCCACCATCCAGCCACATTCATTCATTCATCCACTCATCCATCCAGCTAGTATGTCCATGTATGTGCTCCCTGCCTAGCTCTGTAGAGGGAGTTACTAGCGAAACAGACATTAGTCCTGTTTTCTTTGAGTTCAAAGACTGATGAAATGAGCAAAAATGGCTAACATTCTACTCTTGGGCCAATTCTTCTTGTTAGAAATGCAGACAGTCATGACTTACTATGATATCCTTACAAATTTTCCACTTCCACAATAGGATGAAAGCATACAACACACCAATTCTGCTTTTTGCATTCAGTACAGAACTGAATAAATTACATGAGTTATTCAAGGCATTATTATTAAATAGGCTTTGTGCTAGACAATTTTGCCTACCTGCAGGCTACTGTAAGTGTTCTGAGTATATTGCAGGAAGGCCAGGCTAAACTCTACTGTTTTGTGTCTCAGGTGTAATAAGTGCATTTTTAACTTACAATGCATTTACCAGAGACATCCCATCAGAAACCAAGAGACATCTGCAGGCACCTGGCTCCTTTGTCATGAAAAATCGGCCTTTGCGTGCAGCCAGCTGGGCTGCCCTGAGCATCCACAGAAAGAAGCAGGTCCATCCCTCATAGCAGGTGGAGGCTGTTGGAGCAGCCCAGCCTCTGGCAGTCTGATAGCCTGGGAGACTGTTCTTGCCTGAGTTTTCCCCAATTGCCTTAAGGAGACTCACTAATCACACCCAGCGGGTGCATGACATTTAGCCTGTGTGAGCTTGAATGGCTTGGGGCTTATATAAAGTTGCTTTTGTAGTTCCTGTCTCAGTCAGGTCAAGAAAGGGGCAGGAGTCTTCAAAGGACAATTAGCAGCTCATTATGGAAACTGTTCCTGGCACAAAGTACACATGTAAATGATGACAGCCCTCTGGGCCAGGCCAGCTTTCTCTCTCAGAGTTGTCCCTTCCCAGTCCCTCTCTCTTCCTTGCTGGGGCCCTTTCAGTGAGAACTAGAGTCTACCCAACCCCAATTTACCACCAGGACTGTCTACGTTCCAGTACGAGCAATAGCAGCAATACCGGTATTAAAGATAACAATAAAACCAGATTATCTTTCAATCAAGATAAACCATCAGGCACGACAAGGCCAAAGGCAGCACTGACATTTGTGCATGACTGCAGACCAGGGATTCTACCTGTGTGGGGCATCCTGTACAGAAACGGGTTTTTCCACCATCAGTCAAGTTCCACTTCTTCTAAGCTCAGGCTTAGCACGGGACCCCTTCTTAGCCAGTGACACCATGAAGTCTGAGAAATGGGAGTGCCCAGGCAACAGACGGTACTGAGCATTCACTGTTTGCTCTGTGGCCTCTGCCAACTAGCTGCTTCTGTTTGCTTGATCTTGCAGTAAAGCTCAGCTGCTCTCAGAGACTCTACTCATGAGGAAAATTAATTTCCAAGTTCAGTAAGATGCTACAGGTCACATAGCAGGAGCATGGCAAAGCAGCTAGTGAGCTAAGCAACAAGACTTCAGTGGCTGCGCTTGTAATACTGTACAGCACTATCAGAACTGACAGTCTAGTTCAGTGGTTCTCACACTTCCTAATGCTGCAACCCTTTGGTACATGGTACATGACATTATTTCATTGCTACTTCTTTTTTTAATTTATTTATCTATTACTTCAGGTTACATCTCCATCACAGTGCCCTCTTTCCACCCCTCCTAGTCCCACCCTCCCACCCTCTACCCCCTATCCCTTCCATCCCATTCCTCTGGAGTGGAGTATCCCTACTTAACAGTCCCCAACCCCAGTTCAGCAGTCATATGAGGGCCAAGAGCCTCCTCATACACTGGGGGCCTACAAGGCAGCACCAGTAGGGCAAAGTGTCTCACTGACAGGAAACAAAGTCTATGTTCATGTTCCCTTTAGTGCATTTGTTGTAGTACAGTTATCCTGTACGATATGGCTAAAATCCGATTGTAAGTGAATAGATGCCATGTGCATCCTTCTGAGTCTGGGTTAGCTCACTCAGGATGAGCTTCTCCAGTTTCATCCATTTGGTTGCAAATTGCATGATTTCATTGTTTTTGAAAGCCGAGTAGTATTCCATTGTGTAGATGTGCCACAGTTTTTTAATCCATTCTTTGGTTGAGGGACATCTGGGTTGATGTACCACCGTTTTTTAATCCATTCTTTGGTTGAGGGACATCTGGGTTGTTTCCAGTTTCTAGCTATTACAAATAAAGCTGCTATGAACATAGATGAGAAAATTTCCTTGTGATTTGGTGAGGAATCATTTGGATGTACACCCAGAAGTGGTATGACTGGGTCCTGAGGCAGAGCTATTCCAAATTTTCTAAGATATCACCAGACTGACCTCCATAGTGGTTGCACAAGCCTGCACTCCCACCAGCAATGGAGGAGGACTCCCCTTTCTCCACACCCTTGCCATTATGTGCTGTCATATGAACTTTTGATCTTAGCCATTCTGACAGGTGTGAGATGGAATCTTAGAGTCCCCTTGAGTTGCATTTCTCTGATGATTAAGGATGCTGAGTATTTCTTCAAGTGTCTCTCAGCCATTAGGAATTCCTCCTTTGTGAATTCTCTGTTTAGCTCTGTTCTTAATTGTTATGTAATGAATCATAACATAAATATCTGATATGCAGGATATCTGAAATATGACCCCTGTAGAGATTATGATCCATAGGTTGAGAACCACTGGTCTAGAACATTTTTGCAGAAGAATGAGCATGCCGTATTAGTCAAAGTTCTCTAGAGAAACAGAATCAACAGACTGTGCCTCTATATCTATTTACCTCCCTATATCTATCTATCTATCTATCTATCTATCTAGGAATTGGATTGGCTTAAGAGGAAGCTGGTGATCCAATAATGAGTACCCAGATACCCAGAGAGATAGAAAACCTTAATTATCTTATGATAGCTGCTTAATTTAAGAAGCTAGAAGTCTCAAGGGGGGCCATTGATGTAGTCCTAGTCATTGTTTAAAGGTCTGGAAGCTTCCAGAAGATCTGCTGGGAAGCTGAAGAAACCAGAGTCTGATGTCCTTGGGTGATGTGTACTAGCTCTGGGAGAATCGAGTTTACATATGTGTGCTGGCTTCCACTATCACAAATGTTTCCATGTGGACTCCCAACCTATTTGATCATGCCATCCATATATAGGGTGGGGCTTTTCCTCTCAGCTACTAACCCACATGCTGTTCCTCTCAGGAAACACTCCACACACACACACACACACACACACACACACACACACACACCCAGAGATGAGTATCACTAATGCCACATATCTGTCAATCAAAATCAATGATCATGCATGCCAAAGCCAGAGACAGCTTTAAGTTTTATGCTTGACAGCAGAGCTGGGATTTCACTGAGCCATGAAAGTACATCCTGTATGGATCAGTTTCCTGGGGGATGCTGAGTTCCAGTTCACTGCCTTTATGGGAGACAGGAAAGAGTGGATCGCTACAAAGAGGACTCGGTGGCCCAAGCCCCCTTTCTTGCCAGTGCACTCCCCCCAGGAAATGAAGGATGATCTTGTGCAAAGAGAAAGCAAAGGTCTGAGCACCAAGGAGCCCTGGCAGGGGCTGCCTGTGTTATGTGCTGGTCTTAGTGCAGAACTTGGCATTGCTGGATCTGGTGCATTCCCTTCGGAAAAGGATGCCCACACTCATTTTCATATGACAGCACATGAAATGGTTTTGTGTTCATTAGTCTCCTGAATTTGAACCTCAAATGTTAAATCCCAGCAGGCAAACCAAGCAAAAGCTGCACTCATCCAGCTCGGGCAGGGAGATATTGTTCCTATTTTGTAGGAAAATAAATTAAATGGTTTTTCTCTGAGATCATTGGCTCCATGCCACTAAATTACACAATGTTAAACTACTGCCTCCTCTAGTCCAAAGTGTGAACCACTAACCACTAGACCCCAAGGGCTCCCAGCAACAAATGTCTTCCACAGAAGACGCATTGCCTGTATCTGTTTCTGCCTCATCATGGTGATCAGGGTGTTTTTCCAATGTGCAAATGGAGGGTGAGTGAGCACATTTTTTGCTGCCCAAAAATACAAATGAAGTTGGATGTGGTAGCATATGCCTATTACCCCTGAACTTGGGAAGTCCTGGCTAGAGGGTTATTAGTTCACAGCCTTCTTGGGCTGCATAGCAAGACTCTGTCTCAAAAAATAACAGAAAGTGAAAATATAGTTATGACTGAGATAGTATGAGGATGTTATGGGTCTCTCTCTACTTTAATTAGGATCCGAGCCTTTCAGCAACAGCTCTCAAGTTTGTCCAGCTGACCAGCACCAAAGACTGCATTGGCAGGACAGGAGAAAAGGCTCAGTGAGCAAAGCACCTCCTACACAAGCAAAAGGACCTGACTTTGAAACCCTTGTGCCCATGTAAACAAACAACAACCACGTGTGCCAGTAACCCTATTACTATGGATCAGAGACAGGAGGATCCTGAGAGCTCACTGACCACCCAGACTAGCTACATCAGCATCTCAGGTTCCATGAGAGATCCTGTCTCAAAAACTAAGGTGATGAGTGATGGAGAAATAGTCCACTGATTTCCATGTGTGTATGCATACCATGTTTACACATACACACCACAAATACACGTGAAGAGCTTAAAGTAATAGACATACTGGCTTCTCCAAGGACTCAGTAAAGCCCCCACCTAGTTCTTCATGAATAGTATTGCTCTGCTTTGAGAACCACTTGTAAGCTAGCTGATTTGATTTCCATGACAACCAGAGGCAGCACATATCACCACTTCCATCTTACAGATGAGGTGCTTGGGGTACAGAGAGGTTAAATAACTTGACCACAGTCATGCCTTTCCTAAGTGGCAAAGGAATGACCTGTTGCTTCTGGAGTCCATACTCCTGATAGTGAATTTTGGACAGAGAAGGTTACTCCTATCCTACTGAGGCCATTCCAAAGGTCTGAAGGTGTCTGCAGCTTCACAGAGCCAAGCTACAGAAAGCTCACCTCTTAAAAGACATGTTTGCAATTTCCAGTGTTTCTACCTTCGCCCACTCAACTGAGGTTGGAAGCAGTAAGCAGAGAGATCTGGCTGTGCTTGTCAAGAAGGTCCATATTAGAAAGCTAGTTAGCAATTCATCTAAAGGCAACAGAGTATTCCAAGAAAATCCAAATTAATATTTATAGAGGCAGTGCTTGCTCAGACCCAATTATTCTCAGGGCCAAGAAACCAGACACAAGTAGTGCTAGGATAGAAAGAAAGAGGAGAATTCATAGGAGAAGCAGACCCTGGGGACCACAGCCAGGACATTACCAAGTATGGAGCCTGGGTGCCTAGGAGGGCTGTCCAAAAACAGCAAGGAGTCCAGCTTGTGTGCAGATAAGCTCTGAGCCTCACCTTCACTTCAATTCTCTTTACAGGGAACGTGGACACAGCTTGCCCTAGAAGGGCACAGCCCTCCTAAATGCCTGTAGGAAGTGGGAAATTCAGGAAAATTTGTAGATGGGCCACTTGGGGACCCTAGTAATCAATCCCTAGAGATCAGTAACCATTGCCTCTTCTCCATAATGCATGACTGCCCATGAGGAGAAGACTTGGTTTGGTCAGCCAGAGTGTTTGTACAGGAAAATTCAAGTGTTAACATGAAATTTCCATGGCAACTAAATCATGTTTTTAAATACAAAAAGGGTTAAACAGAATGTATTCAAATCATTTGTGACCCACGATCTACCATATCACACATGCAATGTAGAATCAGGTGGATGTCTAGTGTTGTTTCCAGTGGCTTTGATGAAGTTCTGACATTTTTACCTGATGGAATTCTTCCAGCCAGCCTCAAGTGAGGTGTTTATCTCCAGGTTCCATCCTATTCAGTCTAGTGCAACACTACAATATGTACTCTGGATTAGAAGTTCCCATACACCACTAGAAGAACAAAATACAGCTCTAATATTAGTTAGTTTTCACAAAGACTTAATGTCACTATGCTGTCACGTTTTTAATGACATTTGTTTCTGGGACTCCAAGAAATTTCCTTTTACACCTTTAACATGCACCAAGGCAAGCTTTGGATAATGCAAGTCTGATTGCTTCATTTCCCTGCTTTAGAAGTACCCCAGAGACTCCTCACTGCTTTTGTGGAAAAGCCTATACTTCTTAGAATGGCAGTTAAAGCCTTACATGATCTAACCATCAATATTTCTCTCTCATTTCCTGCTGTCTTTGATTTCCCATCAGGAACACTGTGGGACCTTAGTTTGGAATAGGAAGTAGCTCTCAGTAACCAAAGATGATGTCCTTCAACCAAAGAATGGATAAAAAAAAAAAAAAACTGTAGTACGTTTACAATGGAATACTATTCAGCTATCAGAAACAAGGAAATCATGCAATTTGCAACCAAATGGATGGAACTAGAGAAGCTCATCCTGAGTGAGCTAACCCAGAACCAGAAAGATACACATGGAATGCCTTCATTATAACTAGATTTTAGCCATATAGTGCAAGATAACTATCCTACAACCCACAGATCCAAAGGAACAGGAAACTAGCATAACTCTCCTTTAAGAAGCTCCATCCATCAGCAGATCAAAGCAGATGCTGAATCACACAGCCAAACATTAGGTGGAGTTCTGGGAGTGGTTTATAAGAGAATGAGGAGGAATAGAGAGATCTGGAGGGGACAAAAACACCACATGAAGATCAACAGAACCAACCAATCTAGACCCCTAGAGGCTTACAGAGACAGAAACACTAATCAAAAAAAGAAAAAAGCATATAGACCAGACCTAGGCCCCCTTATACATATATAGAAGATAGGCAACTTGGCCTTCATACAGATACCTTAACAAGTGGTGGGGTGTCAGGGTGGGGCAGTGTCTGTCATGGACTCTATTGCCTGTTAGTGGAACACCTTACTCTAGCTGGGTTGCCATATTGGGACCCAGTACAAAAGGAAGCTCTTAGCCCTCACATGACTAATTAACTGAGGGGCTTGATATGTGTGGAGCCCACCTCACCTGAGGAGAAGAAGAGGAGGGTGAAGGGGAAGAGAGTGGGAGAGGTGAAAGAGGAGTCTATGATTGAGATGTAACTTGAATAAATAAATAAATGTTAAAAAAAAGAGCCACTGTCACCTGGCTCTAAGGCACCACAATGGTCATTTTCCAGAACTTTGGAATTTCCACCTAACCAATTCAGACTGGGCTCAATATGACAGCCATAGCCACCATCTTAGCCTTGAACCAGTTCCTGTCTCTCTTCTCCCTAGAATTCTCAAAGGACTGCTTACTTTACTGAGAATCAAACCAAATTTTCATCATAATTTACAGTAACATTTATTGTGTGTTTACATACCAGGCTTCACGGGACTCATATCAGACAGTGGGCTAGATTGGACATGGCCACCATTTGGCAGGTAGATGCTGTAGCAGAGAAGTTACACAGTATGCTGATGGCACACGGCTGGAGAGCAGTGAGTTTGAAAGGGCAGGATAATTCCTAAACATCCACTGACCTGCACCTGCCACCTGTGCTCTCCTAACTCTGCCTGCTCGTCTGCCTTGTCTCACTGCCCGCACCACTTCTCTCCTAAAAGGCCCCGTTTCTTCCCCAGGGCTTTGCTCAGGGTGTTCCTTACCTGGCACTTTTCCTTCTGAACTCTGTGTGGCTATCACCTCTACCCAGAAGATTGTCCAGGACCTCTCATCAAAACCAAAACCCTCCGTGTGAAATGGATCCTTCCTTCAGTCCACACTAACTTTATTCAAAACATAAAATTAGTGTTTATTTAGATGGAAAGCTTTGAAAAGTACAGGGGATACCTAAGGAGTTTGAAGGGACCCTACAGCAAGAAGTGGTGGAGTTGTGCCAGGGCACTAGTGTGAACCAACCCCTGCACAATTCACACACAAAATCTAAAGAGAGAGAGAGAGAGACAGAGAGAGAGCCTTGTGTAGACCATCATCATGCACCCACTTGTGGTTCATAGGGAGCAAGCCAACTTGATTGACAATTAGGGAAACTGGCATGTTTGTACAAATTGGACAAAAATGTCCTTACTTTGAAACTGGTACATCTATCCACTGGTAGAAAGCTGACAAACAAAATCCCAAACCCCAAATTTGCATTAGCTAGGAGCTCTTGTATAGTACAAAACCCCAAGTGGCTGACTACCCAAGGCTTCTCTCATACAGAGAAACAGTAATCCTCCCAAGGGGAATTAAGGATTATTGGTAAGAAAATGTGCTGCACAGCCACAAATAAACACATGAAATCTAAAATTCCTGATGTTGAACAGTTCCTCACCCCCAGAAGGTCTTGGTTCACACTATTCATCAGAGTACCTGATGGGGTTCATAAATATTCAGTCACAATGTTCTACCTCAAACCAATGAAGTCCACATCGCTAAAGGTGACAGCAGACACCAGTATGGCAGTGCTCCTTATCTTCTTTACTGCAGTTTGAAACTTTAGGCACCTATTCTTAACTTCATTCTGAAGATACTAAATGGGAATAACAGAAATAAACAATCCATGAGTTAAAACTTAGGCAAACTTCTAAGTGGAATGACAAAAATGTGTCAGCAAGACTAATCATCCCTTCCAACCTATCAGTCACTTTTCTGTCCAAAGGATCCACACAACTGTTACCTGATCATTATTGCATGGGACCCTCCTTATCAGTCTTCATACCAATCATGAAGAAATATAATATTCAAGCAACCCTGTGTTACTTAATGGTGGGAACAGAGGCACCAAGATTTTAATGTACAGAAGCACAGATTACCCTTGTTACTGTGTGACAGTACTTCAGACATGCAGTGGGGAAAAAAGATGGTATTTTGTATTCATTAATACCTATTGTTTCAAGGGGTCTTGAAATGTTTCCTCCATAGATAAGAAGCTAACTGAATTTTTAAAAACATCCTGGTAACCAAATGCAATAGGTTCACAGGTTTGCCTCTGGGTTACCTCAACGCCAAAAGCAGACATTCCCCAGAAATAAAAGAATGGAGAGAGATTTGTTACCTGCATCAAATGAAAAGAGCCTTGAAGTCATTTTCAGGGAGATGGTCATCCTCAAGTGAAGAATGTGGGGATTTTACTGGGTGAACCTGTCGTACTCTTACAGGGGTGTACTTTAGGGACAAAAATGCTCCTCAACCTGCTCAGTTAGTTGTATCACTACCCTGAACATTTTAGTTTAAGGTCAGAGATCAAGAAAAAAAAAAGACAGCTTTTCTTTTTGACATATTTTTGAGCATATTTTTCTCATGGTTATAGAGCTTATTTTCAAGAGGTTACGATGGTGGACAGAAGCACCCCTAAGCATGTTCATCTTCTATCCTAAGGATGACAGGTAGCTTCATAATATGGTGGTGTAGTAGTGGCAGAAATTGTGGGAGTAACTAACTAACTGTTGTATGGCTGGACTTAAGGCACATTCCATGAGATGGAACCCATGCCTGATACTCCTTGAGTAGCTATGGTGGTTTGAATAGGTATGGCTTCCATAGACTCATGTGTTTGAATGTTTAGCCCATAAAGAGTGGCACTATTAGGATGTTTGGCTTTGTTGGAGTAGGTGTAGCCTTGTTGGAAGAAGTGTGTCACTGTGGAGGTGGCCTTTGAGGTCTCCTGTGCTCAAGCAATGCTCAATGTGGCACACATTCCCCTTCTGCTACCTATGGATCAAGCTGTATAACTCTCAGCAGCTTCTTCAGCACCATGTCTGCTTATATGCTGCCATGCTTCCCACCATGAAGATAACTGTAAGCCAGTTCCAATTTAATGTTTTCCTTTATAAGAGTTGCTTTGGACATGGGGTCTCTTCACAGCAATGAAACCCTGACTAAGACAGTAACAGTAACCAAGAATGAACACAGAAATAAAATGATTCCTAACAACATTCTGTTATAACCATAGGCCAGTGTCTCACTGAGCTATCATCAAACAAGCTTCCTCATGCAGTAGATGGGACTAATATGGAGACCCACCACTGCACAATGTGCAGAGAGTGAGAGATCTTGGAACACTCAGTTCTAAACTAGATGTCCTTGTCAAACTCCTCATCTCATGGCTCAAAGAACTGTGCTGAAGAGGAGGCAAGAAGATTCTAAGAGCCATAAAGGAAGGATGACACCAATGAAACTGTCTTCCAGATACAAGACTGATGTTTATGTGAATGCAAAGAGACTGGCAGCATGAACAGGGCCTGCACAGGTCCATGCAACATGGGATCCCAGTGCTGAGAAAGGCAAAGTAGACGTGATATTACATCCTTAACCAAGTAGTTATCTCCAATAGTCAACCTCCTACAAAGGAAAACGTCATTTTCTTCAATAGAGTCTCACTGGGTATAAAAGCCGCATGCCCAGAAGTAGATGGGCAATGCAAAACTAACTCAGTGATATTTTGTAGGCTTTTATCTCATATATTATAGCTTCCAATGTTGAGTTTTTATACAGTTTGGTTTTTTGTGTGTGCCCTTCTGTATGTATATATTTCTTATACTTTTTTCTTCATTTTTCTTTGTTCTTTATTTTAGTTTTTTTATTCTATTTATATTCTAAAAAGAGAGAAAGAAGAAATGGAATTGAATGGATGGGGAAATGGGGAGTATTGGGAGGAGATGAGGAAGGAGAAACCATTATCAGAATATATTGTATGAAAAAATATTTTTAAAAAGATAAGAGAGTTAGGACAACACTGAGCATGCTCTATTTTCTCAAAGGAGGTTCAGCTGAAACAGAAAAAAGCAGGTGAACTTTGAAGAGACCTTGTACAGGAACCTCCTCATAAGATACTCAGCTTGCTTAGTAGCTGACATTTCCAGAGATTCTAATTTGCTTCTGGGTTTGAAACCCAATGCTATATACATCCTCTTAACCAGATGTAGTGTGTCTCTCCAGCAATTTAGTGCATATCATTTCAAAATCATTATTTTAGTTTCCGCCTTTCCCTAGAAGGCTTTCAAATAGGATGTGTACAGGTGCAGACATGCAGACATAAGTCCACACATGTGTACACACACACACACACACACACACACACACACACACACACACACACACAC
>CAJQZJ010033049.1:4261696-4302747 GCA_907164525.1 Lophiomys imhausi
ACACACACACACACACACACACACACACACACACACGCACACGCACACGCACACGAACACACAGAAACAAAGACTTTTTTCTTCATTGTTGTCTCCTTTCTTTATCTATAGACTAAGAGAAAACAAAGTTGTGACTATCATAAAGCTTAGACAATTATATGATTAAGATTCGAATTTTGCCCAAGATTTTTAATAAATAGAAGATATTCTTTTTCCTCTAATGACAGTGTCTTTTGCCTTACAGAAGCTTTTCAGTTTCATGAGGTCCCATTTATTGATTGTTGGTCTTAGAGCCTGAGCTGTTGGTGTTCTGTTCAGGAAGTTGTCACCTGTGCTGATGAGTTCGAGGTTTTCCCCACTTTCTCTTCTAATAGATTTAGTGTGTCCAGCCTTATGTTAAGGTCTTTGATCCACTTGGACTTAAGTTTTGTACAAGGTGATAAGTATGGGTCTAATTTCATTCTTTTACATGTCGACATCCAGTTGGACCAGCACCATTTGTTGAAGATGCTGTCCTTTTTCCATCGTACGGTTTTGGCTTGTTTCTCAAAAATTAAGAGACCATAGGTATGTGGGTTCATTTCTTCAATTCAATTCCATTGATCCACTGGTCTGTTTCTATATCAGTACCATGCTGTTTTTATTACTAATGCTCTGTAGTACAGCTTGAAATCTGGGATGGTAATACCTCCAGATTTTTTTTATTATACAGGATTGATTTAGATATTCTGGGTTTTTTGTTATTCCATATCAAGTTGAGAATTGCTTTTTCCAGGTCTATAAATAATTGTGGTGGTATTTTGATAGGAATTGCATTGAATTTGAACATTGCTTTTGTCAGGATGGCCATTTTTATCATGTTGATCCTACATATCCATGAGCATGGGAGATCTTTCCATC
Source organism: Lophiomys imhausi (assembly GCA_907164525.1). NCBI lineage: Eukaryota > Metazoa > Chordata > Mammalia > Rodentia > Muridae > Lophiomys > Lophiomys imhausi. The sequence continues at coordinate 4,262,597 of CAJQZJ010033049.1, forward strand.
TTCTGATGGCCTCTTCAATTTCTTTCTTCAAGGACTTGAAGTTCTTGTCATACAGGTCTTTCACTTGCTTGGTTAGAGTTACCCCCAGGTACTTTATATTACTTGTAGCTATTGTGAAGGGTGTTGTTTCCCTAATTTCTTTCTCAGCCCATTTATATTTTGTATAAAGAAGGGCTTCTGATTTTTTTGAATTAATTTTGTATCCAGCCACCTTGCTGAAGGTGTTTATCAGCTGTAATAGTTCTCTGGTGGAATTTTTAGGGTCGCTTATGTAGACTATCATATCATCTGCAAATAGGGATAATTTGACTTCTTCATTTCCAATTTGTATCCCCTTGATCTCCTTTAGCTCTCTTATTCCTCTACCAAGAACTTCAAGTACTATGCTGAGATATAGCAAAGGTGGACATCCTTGTCTTGTCCCTGAATTTAGAGGAAATGCTTCAAGTTTCTCTCCATTTAGTTAAAACAAAATGGCAACCTACAGATTGGGAAAAAATCTTCATCAGAGGGCTAATATCCAAAATTTACAAAGAACTCAAGAAATTAAATGCCAAGAAACCAAATAATCCAATCAAAAATGGGGAACAGAGCTAAACATAGAATTCACAAAGGAGGAATCCCTAATGGCTGAGAGACACTTGAAGAAATGCTCAGCATCCTTAATCATCAGATAAATGCAACTTAAGATGACTCTGAGATTCCATCTCACACTTGTCAGAATGGCTAAGATCAAAAGCTCAAATGAAAACACATGCTGGCAAGGTTATGGAGAAAGGGGAATATTGCTCCATTGCTGGTGGGAGTGAAAACTTGTACAACCAATATGGAAATCAGTCTGGCCATATCTTAGAAAACTTGGAATAGCTCTACCTCAAGACTCAGCCATACCACTTCTGGGTATATATCCAAATGATTCCTCACCAATCCCAAGGAAGGTTTTTTTAATCTATGTTCATAGCAGCCTAATTTTAATAGCCAGAAACTGGAAACAACCCAGATGTCCCTCAACTGGAGAATGGATTAAAAAACTATGGTACCTCTACATAATGGAATACTACTCAGCCATCAGAAACAAGGAAATCATGCAATTTGCAGCCAAATGGATGGAACTAGAGAAGCTCATCCTGAGTGAGCTAACCCAGACCCAGAAAGATGCACATGGCATCTATTCACTTATAGTCGGATTTTAGCCATTTAGTACAGGATATCTATACTACAACCAATGCACCAAAGGGAACATGAACATAGACTCTTTTTCTCCCTGTCAATGAGACACTTTTCCCTAGTGGTGCTGCCTTGTAGGCCCCCAGTGTATGAGGAGGCTCTTGGCCCTCATATGACTGCTGAACTGGGGTGGGGGAATGTTATGTAGGGACACTCCACTCTGGAGGAGTGGGATGGAAGGGATATGGGATAGAGGGTGGGAGGGTTGGACTCGGAGGGGTGGAAAGAGGACACTGTGATGGAGATATAACCAGAAGTAATAAACACATATTTTAAAAATAAAATAACAAAAAAGAAGATATTCTTCTCTCTTGCTCTCTTTCTTTTGAGCCTGTCCTCCTGTTCTCAAACCCCCTCCTTCCTTATGTACTTTGCATCCACACTCTGCGTCTACCCCCGCCTCTGTGCTGTCAGTTCGGTATCACCACCTCCTTCACCCCACAGTTCCTAGGCAACTGCTTTTCATTCAAACCTGAAACAGCCCTCTCCTAGCTCTGTATTGTTCTCCCTTCATTTGAGAGGCGCCCTTTTAGTTGCTATATTGTTAAAATGATTGACTACATATCAAAAGAGAAGAATTCCATCTCATGAACTTCAGAAATTTCTTCTACAATGGCATATTTGATCTGCGCGCATTTTAATTAGCATTGTCAAAGGATTATTTGGGAAGTCATAGGAAGCATGCCTGCATAGAACATGGCCTGTACCTAGGTTCTCTGTCCGAGGTGCTGAAACCAGAACCTACAGAGTGACCTCTCTTAAATCCCTTTGACAGGGTGGGCTGGAGATCCTCACTCGAAGATGGGTTTGACAGACAGCCATGTAACATTTCACCGCGAAGCTTTTGAGTTGCTCTGTCTGGGATTCATGCTTTACTCATCATACCACTCAGCTGAGGAGTCTCTTCTGCTTAGTGGCTCCTGTTTCAAGTTCTCAAAGTTCTTCCTGTAGCTGCATGATGCTCTGACAAAGAACATGGCTCCTGGGGCCACACTCTCTCCATCACTAACAAGTTCTGTGACCCTGGGGAAACTGCTTAACCTCCAAGTGTCTCAGGAACATAAGAATAAGTGGGAATAATAACTTACCTACTCCATAGGCTCTGTGTGGGTTAAATGAATTAATGTATGCAAAATGCTTAGAAAAACGTCCATCACATATTAAGGTCAATGGGTTTGTCTTTGGACTCTTTCAACACCAAATAACATGGAACCAATTTATCTCCCTAGTTACTATAGTGGAATTATAAATGAACTCCATAATAACAGTTTCTAAAGATACCATTCATTGTGTGTCAGACATTGTACTAGGCACTGTGATATGTAGACGCAGATAACTGCATTGCCCAAGGCCCCCCCCCAAAATAGGGCAAATGGGGTTATTTTCTCATATTTCAGGTGAGAAAGCAAGACACTGAAAGCTTGAGATATTATTTTACATCTTTAAACTCTTAAACATTTTAGTAGGAATGCTGTTTTTAAATGCATGTAGGGAAATAAAACCTATCTAAAAATATATCTTCATGCAAAAAAAGAAAAAAAAAGACTTATTGTTCTGACCCAAAGGGGAACTTTTAGCCCCAGGCACAGTTGGGCCATATGATTCAACTATGTTGTTTGCAATCTGCCTGTTTCTCTCACCTTTTCTCTATCAGGTTTGTACAAAAACAGACTCTCTTCACACTGTTGCAAAATAAGAAAAATCTTGCTTATCTCTTTCTTTTTATAATTTCTTAATTCCTGTGTATTTTTCTCCTCACTCATGTGCTTAGCCAAAGATGTTTTTCTTCTTCTTTTATTTTTATTTATTTATTTTCCTTTTTTATGTATGTGCATGTGCACAGAAGTGGGGAGAAGCTCCTGTGTGTGTATGTGCTCATGTAAGCATGTACATATATGCACCTGAGTGTGGAAGGCAGAGATAAAACCACAACTGTCAACGTCAAGTGCTGTCTACCGAGTCTCACTATGTAGTATGTAGTTCTGCCTGTCCTGAAACTCACTATGTAGACCAGGCTGGCCTCAAACTCAGAGAGATCTACCTGTCTCTTGCCCAAGTGCTGGGAGTAAAGACATACGCCACCACACCTTGCTTCCACCTTGTCTTCAGAGACTCTCCATCCTAGGCTGGGCTGGGTGGCCAGAAATCTCAGGCATCTGCTTATCTCTACCTCCCAACACTGGAATTCCAACCACATACCACCACAATTTTTTTAAATGTGGTTTGGGGGCACTGAAATAGGGTCCTTACACTTACAAGATAAACACATTACTGACTGAGCCATCTCCCGAGCCCAGAAGCTGTTTCTTCATGAAGCTGTTTGCCTTTGTAACTGAGCCTGTTTCATTCTTGTGATTTCATTTAATTCATAATAATATTGTTTGGGTTCTCAATTTGTGCTGAACTCTGAAATACCTTTCATTCCATTCTGTTGTATTTATTATCTCCACTTGGAGTCTAATATCATTGAAATCTTGTTCTAATTAGTGATATTCCACAGCTGGATGTGCTTCTCATACAGTTCTGTGAGACTTTCTTTCCAACAAGCTGCTCGCCTGTCCTTTGCGATCTGTGCTGTGTTGCATCTCTTTCTTACTGTTCAATTGAGTCAGGAACTTTTCAGGGATGAAGACATTCATGAGAACTCTGTTTATGTTGATCACAGATATCTTTTCCACACTGTTTACTCCAAACACTATTGATCGATATGTGTTTAAATATGCAAATATGTGTGTGTGTGTGTGTGTGTGTGTGTTTTGCACTTTTTAGATTTAACACTTATGTCTCTCTGATAAGTAAAAAGAGATTATGGAACTCTGGGCTGCCTTTGTCTTCTGCCTGTGGTGACTCAATGACTTGGCTGTGTCCTGCACTCTCACTGTAATCCTGCCCAGTACTAGCTGCAAACAACAGAGTCCATCCATTACAGACTAAAACCTCAAAAAAAAAAAAGTAACCCAAATAAGCCAAGCCGTTCATATCTGTACATGAATTATCTCAGGCATTTCATCACAGTGACAGCTGACAGCACATAACCAGTTCCCACACATGGAAGCCAGGTGTGTGGTAGTGTGGAGGGAAAGCTCAGCTTCACAGAGCTAGTTTGCTCAGGCTATGTCTCCTGACCCCTGACCCTTGACCCCTGACCCTGTGCCTCATCTCATTTTCCGATCCCCTACTCTCTGTCTCTTCTCTCTTACATTAAATAGCCATGATCTAAGCTTCTACTCTTAGCTGAAAGTATATTTCAATGACTGGAGAAAATTAAATCACACTGTGAATTTTAGACCTAATTAGGTCTAAGGGTTTAAAAAAGAAAAGATGATCTTGTTGGTTCTATTGTCTCTTGCAAAGTTGTTTTCCAGTAACCACTGAGATTTAAGGCTATTCTATAACCTTCAGGAAGCAGTGCCTTGGATGTACTGGAAGCATCTTATTGGCTCTCTCCTCCTCATGCCTAGGGTTCTTCTTGACTCTTTCAGGCTCAGAAATCCTCCTGTGCTTTCATAGAATATCCTTTATTGTGTCAGTGGCATCACTTAGAGTTAATAACATTTGGGGCCCTTTTATCGCACAGTTGCTGTTAGCAATGACATGTTATCACCATTTTTATTAATTTCATGGGAAATGCAGATCTGAGATTCAACTCATGTATGGTTTCCCCACTTAGAAGCACAGTACTCCCCCCCCCTTTTTTGTAAAAACAAACAAACAAACAAACAAAAGCCAACTGATGTTCTGGGTGTTTGGCTTTCTTTAAAATTCTCAGTAATTTGATCACAGAAGACAGAATCTGCCCCTTAATTTTGTTTCTTGAAGATGTTTGCAATGGCCTGAACCCCCCACTTTCCACTTCCGCTAAAACTGGAGCAGAGAAATGGGCTGAAGCTACAATGTGGAGAAGGAAACCTAGGCTAACCAACAGGGCTACTGGTGATTAATGCATATGTGGGGCCAGCCATTGAGGACTTTATTGTTGGAGTATTAGAACAAATGGGGAGAGGAGCTAATAAAGACAAAAACTTGAGTGCTGATCAGAAATTGCAGAGAGCCAGTCTGTTTTTGTGACTTCTCTCCCTGTTGTCACCTCACCTTCATCCTTTCCTGTGTCCTGTATCACTCACTTACATCTGACATTATGGTCTTGTCAGAGAACAAACACACCTCTGGGGATGGACCACCCAGACTGCACTCTTGGTTGGGCTTTTCGGCTTGCTGTGTAGACGTGGACATTGTCGTTTCTGCTGCCTTTCTCTGGGAACCTAAGTTCAGGTAGCCACACTGGTTTTATTTCCAGGGGCCATTTATCTGGTACTGTAAGATAATTAGAGGGGGAGCAAGCATGAGTAGAGGGGACAGAGCAAGAAGGTGACCTAGCTTTATAGCAATCCTTCTTCAGTGGTGGTTAATTCAGACCCTGAGAGAGCTATGTTCCTTGAAGGCCCCAACATCATGACTCAAACACTCCCATTAGGCCTCCCTGCTCATCAAGCAAAATCTTGGGACAACCATGCTAAACCAATGGAAAAGTTCATCTCTAAAAGTAGAAGAATGTTGATAGCATTTGTGAAGTCAGGAGGTCTTTGATTCACACTTTTGTGAATGCCTTGGAATGAAGCAAAGGTAATAAGTTGGCATCTGTTAAATTGTGTCCACAGAGTCCCATAACATAAACATGCTTTCCAAAGTCTTACTTTACTACTGACCATACCGCATTTAGGAAGAGGTATTGAAGAAGTCATAAGAGGTTAGTATCTGACACATATAGATGTAATACCTTAAAGGTGTTTGATAATATAAGGTATAATAGATATATTTCAGTGCATCAATACAGAAACAAGGATGGTAGAGAAAGGAAAAGACACTAGCATATCAACATTAATCACTTTCCAAGTTAATTTTAGACATCATAGATTTCCTGATGGCTACTTCATACAAGCAGGCAACACCTACATCCTCTGTGGGACAGTACAATTTGAAGGGTCCTACCATATGGTCCTACCATATAAAAATATTTTAAAGCATCATGTTTTAATTTATAATTTTACATGATTTTTACTTTTATACAACAAGTGATATTTAGTCTATCATATTAAAATGAAATCCACTTTAACAATAAAACTATTATTCTAATTACCAATCTAAGAAAAGCAGAAATCTGAATCCAAATGAATCTATTGGCTGTTGTCGATGAATGGCATCACTTCATTTAAGCTTCTAACTTTAAAATTGCCAAGTTGAGCAAGTGTGCAAAGACTCTGCTGTACACCACTGCAAAAAAAAATTTTTTTTTTCAGAAAACATGAGCCATGGGCATGGACGCATGAGTCTAAAAGAGAAAAGACTCACATATTTCCAATAAAACTGACTATAAAAAGAAAATCCATTTTTATTTTATAGCTCTTCACCTCCTTCATAGTGACTGTGTTCCTGGTGATACAAATACAAATGTTAGGAACAGGGTTGAACTTCATTAAGATTCTTAGAATGCAATCTGTCCTGGGCAGCATATCCTGCCTCCTGCTTCCCTGGAGGCGTGGCTCAAATATACTCTCCAGCTCACCACTAGTAGGATGTGTTTTTTCTAGGCTGTCAGCTCTGAAATAGTAAATGAATCACAGTGAGTGTGATATGTAGAAGTAGAGGGCCTTAAGATGCTGGATGTAAGGGTAGCTCCATGGGAAATGGAGGAGGACCGGTGACTTGGACTGTGTTACAATTAGTCAAGCTCAACATTCCACCCTATGCACAGTGAGCATGTATCCCAGCTTTCTTTAGAAAACATGGGCCATTTAAATGTACTTGGACCCTTCTATCCTGACTGTGTGTGTGTATGTTTATGTATGTGTGTCTTTGTGTTTGTGTGTGTGTGTGTTTGTGTGTATGTGTGTACCTGTGTGTGCGTGTTATTAAGAGTACAGATAGATAGAGAGGAAATTCATATCTGAAGTGCTGCTGGCAATTGATAGTTGTTGGGGGAGAAATAGTCAGTTTTCTTCAGGGAGGTGGCTCTTGAGTGGCTGTCTGTACTCCAGCAGATGGTCCTACGCCCCCACATGTTCAGGGTACCGTAAAAGGACTCGGTAAGCTTTAAAAGAGTACAGGAAACTGGGAGAAAAGGTGATGGTGGCTGTAACAAAGAAGGAACAGAATGAAAGGGAACAAGGAAGTGGATTTAATCAAAATACATTAATAATATGTGGCATTTTCAAACAAGAAAAAATTTAAAAATATGTGGCTGTGTCTTTTTACTGGGGAGTTGAGTCCATTGATGCTGATGGATATTAATAACCAAAGGTTGTTATTTCCTGTTATTTTGGAGTAGGTGGTGGTTGTGTGTTTCTTTTGGTTTAGCTGCAGTGGCATTTTTGCTTCCTCTGTTTTCTTGGGTGTAGTTATCTTCACTGGGTTGGAATTTTCCTTCTAGGATCTTCTGTAGGGCTGGATTTATGGGTAGATACTGTGTAAATTTGATTTTTTCATGGAATATCTTATTTTCTCCATCTATGTTGATAGAGAGTTTTGCTGGGTAGAGTAGTCTGGCTGAGCGCCTATGTTCTCTCAGGACTTGTAGGACATCTATCCAGGCCCTTCTGGTTTTTAAAGTTTCCGAGGAGAAGTCAGGTGTAATTCTGATGGGTCTGCCATTGTATGTGACTTGGCCTTTTTCTCTTACCACTTTTAATATTCTTTGTTCTGTACATTAGGATTTTAATTATTATGTGGCAAGAGGAATATCTTTTCTGGTCTAATCTGTTTGGAGTTCTGTATGCCTCTTGGAATTTTATTGGCATCTCTTTCTTTAAGTTTTAGAAGTTTTCTTCTATGATTGTGTTGAAGATATTTCCTGGACCTTGGAGTCTTCTCTTTCTTCTAGCCCAATAATTCTTAGGTTCTATCTTTTCATTGAGTCCTTGATTTCTTGGATGTTGTGGGTGAGAACTTTTTAGATTTCTCATTTTCTTTGGTTGTACTGATTTCTTCAATCAAATCTTCCACGCCTGAGATCCTGTCTTCCATCTCTTGTATCCTATTTTTAATACTCCTGTCTGTAGCTCCTGTTCTCTTCCCTTGGTTTTCCACCTCCAGGATTACCTCTGTTTGTGTTTTCTTTCACTTCCAATTTCAAATCGTGAACAGTTTTATTTGTTTTTGACGTTTCCTGCTCTGGTACATCTACACAATGGAATACTACTCAGCTATCAGAAACAAGGAAATCATGCAATTTGCACCAAATGGATGGAACTAGAGAAGCTCATCCTGAATAAGATAACCTAGACTCAGAAGGATGCACATGCCATCTATTCACTTATAATCAGATTTTAGCCATATAGTACAGGATAGCTATACTACAGCCAATGCACCAAAGAGAACATGAACATAGACTTTGTTACCTGTCAATGAGACACTTTGCCCTAGTGGGGCTGCCTTGTAGGCCCCCAGTGTATGAGGAGGCTCTTGGGCCTCAGATGACTGCTGAACTGGGGTGGGGGACTGATATGTAGGAACAATCCACTCTGGAGGAGTGGGATGGAAGGGATGGGGGTAGAGGGTGGGAGGGTGGGACTGGGAAGGGTAGAAAGAGGGCACTGTGATGGAGATGTAACCTGAGTAATAAATAAACATAAAAAAATGGGGCTGTCAGAGTTTGATAGCAATACTGATTCTGATAATTCCTAAACTTTTAAACACAGAAAGCATAATTAAGATGAATGTGGTTTATTCCTTATAATTTCAGTGTGCAGGATGGTGAAGCAGGGGGATAGTGAGTTTGAGGCCAACGTGGACTACAGATATTCAGTTTTGAAAGAGGGCACTGTAGAAGGAAGAGGGGGAAGAAAAGGGAGGAGGAAGAGGGTAGGAACAAAGGGGAAGGATGTATGGGAAGGACCCTGATTTCCTGGGTGCTTGTGAAAATCTTCCTATTCTCAAACTCAAGCGTGATTATTGATTTTGTGTAAGAAATAATTCAGTATTTCTAGAAATGTTTTATAAGTCATAAGTGTATGGTAAACATAAAAATGTTTAAGATTTGCATTTTATTTTTAATTATGTGTACATGTTGGGGGTCTTCCACAGATATGGGCATATGGATGCAGGTGTCCAGATGAAGTCCAGAAGGGGGTGTTACATTCCCGAAAGCTGGAGTTACCTGCAGTTGTGAGCTAGGAGATGATCTTCTGTAAGGGCAGCAAGTGCTCCTAAGCTCTGAACCATGTCTCAAGGCTCATGAAGAAAAATTTTAAGATAATAAGATAAACAGCATATGGCCTAAACAATGGAAAATATTTTTCTTGTATAATACTCTTACTATTATGAACTATTAATTCTTCCTAAACTAATGTGTATGTTTAATGTGGTTTTCTTAAAAATAATACTAATTATTTCTTTAAAATAATACTAAGCCTGTACTAATAACAGGCTTATTATTTTAAATTGTTCTTTGACAATTTTGAGTGGATGTAGAATATATTTTGGTTACACCTAGTATACTACCTTCCCTCTCTCTCTCTTTTTCCTTTGAGGTCCCCAGGCCCATGTTTCAAATAAACCAAGTTTTTCTGTTTTTTGTTTGTTTGTTTGTTTATTGTTTTTTCTCTTTTTGTTATTGCTGTTTTGTTTTGTTTTTACTGGTTTGTGAGTTCCTTGTACTTTTTGGATATTAATCCTCTATCTGATGTATACCTGGCAAGGATTCTCTTCCACTCTGTGGGCTTCTCTTCTCCCTGGCTTATTGTTTCCTTAGCTGTGCAGGAGCTTTTTGGATTTGAAGTCCCACTTGCCAATTGTTGGCCTTAATTCTTGTGCAATTGGAGTCGTCTTCAGAAAATCTTTTCCTACCGCTACATCATGTAAGTCAATGCCTCTGTTTTCTTCTGGCATTTTCAGATTTCAAGTTTAGACCTTTGGTCTACTTGGAGCAAGCTTTTGTGAAAGGCGATAGATATTGTTCTAATGTCATTCTTTAGCACATGGAGATCTAGTTTTCCCAGTACCATTTATTGAAGATACCCTCTTTTCTCCAGCGTATGTTTTGGGTGTTATTGCAAAATATCCTGTCGCTAAAAAGACCTCTGACTCATGTTTGATTGTAGCTCATGTGGATCTTTGATTTTGTTCCATTGGTCTCACATGTCCATTTTTGTGCCATTACCTTATTGTTTTTATTAGTGTGACTCTGCCATACATCTTAAGATCTAGAATTATAATCTCCCCAATGCTTTTCTTTTTGCTCAGATTTTTTTTTTCTAAATGGTGCCTTTTGTAGTTTCATATGAATTTTTGGATATATATATTTTTTTTCTCATTTGTGAAATTTATATATTTTTTTAATAATTTATTTTTTATTTCTTCAAGTTACATCTCAATCACAATCTCCTCCCTACTCCCCCCTCCAGTCCCACCCTTCCACCCTCCTCCCTCTCAGCCCCACCATCCTCTTCCCTTTTTTTTTTTTTTTTTTTTTTTTTTAGTTTAAGGTATTTATTTTTCCCCCCAGCAGCTCTCCCTTTCAGTCCAAATAATGGTTCTTTTTCTTATAACTATAAATACAATACAAAACAACAGAAATAAATAGGCCACGATTATAAGAGTTATATGGCTTAGCATACATTCCCAATGTCCAGTCCATATGTATTTGGCACCTGACTTTAACATTCTACTATCTAACCATCTCCATGAGTTTAAATTTCTGTTAAGAATGAGATGTGAATTTTGATTGGGATTACATTGAATCTTTAAATAACTTTTGGTACAATGGCATGTTAACCCTAACTGTGCAGTAATGCCATATATAACTTGGCCGTAACTAACAGCTCTCTAATTGGGCTCAACAAGGGAGATACCATCCCTTGTACTGGAAACCTAGCTAACTACTCAGTACTAACGAAGTCATGATTACTGGCAGAAAACCTAAAACCACTGATTTACTAAATCAACACAATTCCTAACAATGACCCATCTTCACCCCTCACTGAGGAAACTTCTCTTTGCAACAGACAGAAGCCACTATAGAAACCATAACCAGTCAAAATACAGAGTTGTGAAAGACATTTACAAAACACTAAACACCCAAGGCTCAGGGAACATTTCAGAAGAGGGAGCAGAAACACTGAAAGAGCTGGAGGATCAGGGAGTTTGATGTGAGGTTGTGTCTCTTTGTAATGTTAGAAGCTACAACCCTAAATGTCTGATCAACATGACGAGCACACTGCTTAACAAGGATAACTCCAAAGTGAATGCAATAAAGGCTAGGAGGCCTCAACACTACACAAGGCACTACAGGCACCCGAGGAAAGCAGGGAGCGGGAGACCTAGTCTCACTCATAATGTAGTCTCCTTTCCCTCTCCTCCCTCCAAATTATCACATATATTCCTCCATGTTCTCCTCAGAATTCAAGGCCTCTTTTTTTCATTAGTTGATACTCGTATACATATGTGTATACGAGTATTTGTGTATACATATATATTTCTAAATATAACCTTCTTGGTCTGCATAGTGTCATTTGCTTGTACGTTTTCAGGATGATTCTTTGGCACTGGGTAACCAATTTTAATCTCAAAAATCATAAAAGAAAAAGTTCAGAGCAACGTGATGGCAGAAGTTGAGTATCAGTTCACAGGTGGAGGGTGGAGAGACAGATCAGAGGGCGCAGAGCTGACGTACAGGAGGATGGAATTATCAAGACATAACCACAGCATGAGGAGTGTAGTCAATACCGCACTGCAATCTGGAAATCTGAAGAGAGACTAGATTTTAGGATACCTATGTGACACTGTTGTGGTTGTTTATGTACCGGAGCCTGAGTGATCATTCCATCATGTATATGTCCAAAAACACATCATCTCATGTGCTTAAGTACATATCATGAAAAACAAATTTAAACTTAAAGAAAAATTAGGTTATTATGAAAAGGGAAAGAAAAGTAAGTAGAGGAACTAGACACTTAAGGAAATATATAGCGATGTGTAGGGAATAGCATTTTCACTTTGAGAATGGAAGCTAACAAATCAACAAAAGAAGGAGACCTCGACTGATCCATGTGGCTGTAAACTTAGAAACATCAGCAACCAGTTCCTGATGTGATATTGATACAAAATAAGCATGGAACCTCTTATAATATCATAAAATAACAAATTGCTAATAAAAACAAAACAGAACCATGAAAATATGTCAGTGGAACCCAAGAACTAATTAAAAACTCTCCAATGAGTGAGTGAAAGTGAATGGTTTAAGGTCACAAAATAAACTAAGTAATATTATATTATAATAAAAATATTAATAATGTTCATTGTGTGTACTAACATAAATATATTATTGAGTAAATCAATAAGTCAGAGATAAAAAAACACATCTCTCATCTGAAGGGATTCCAAATAAGTTATGTACAGTCCTACTCCTAAGAAGTCTGGGTGAATGTAACTCCCCACTCCTTAAATGTGGACTGTAACTCCCACTCAAAGATTACAGTGTAGAGAAAGGGATAGTATAGCACCATTGTGGTGGGAAAGAAAAGATGGGTGAAGAGGAGAGTTATTGGAGGAGAGGTGGTGGGTTTGCACCCCACTGAAGTGCGAATGTCTCAAGGGTTCAATAACCCCTTTCAGGATTCTACAAGATTGTGAGATGATTCAATAAGGCGTCTGGCTCCACTGACTGTCTCTGTACTCCACGCCATTTTGATTTGTGTTCAGACCATCTCATGTAGTCCAGGCTAGTCTTAAGGTTGCTACATAGCCAAGGACAACCTTGGAGTCATGACTTTCCTGGGCTCAAGTGCTGGGATTACAGGAAGGCATCACCACGCCCAGCTAGGCTACTTTGATTCTAAAACTTGAAGCCTTTTCTATACTTCCTAGAGCAGAACAGACTCGAGTTTCTCACTGCTTCCCTCACCCTCGTGGGCACTTTGACTTACCTTTCATCTCTCTTTCTTGCACTTCAGTTCTTGGGTCAGAGCTAGTCCTACTGGTCAAGCTGGTAAGAGATTAAAAAGCAAATGGGCTTTTTACTTCCTGTGACACACCCACACTCACTTAGCTCTGTACCCCAAATCAGGAGTGATCAGCATGTTCCTCTTCTATTTCCATAATACAGGTCCAGAGCTGTCTTCAGGCTTCCACTCCCCCACACCCACTGGGGAGCATTTCCCTCCTTTTCTCTTCAATATTATTGAGCTCAGTTAGCTGTAAAATTGAAGATTTATATTCTCTGCTTTCCCGAGATGCATATCCAAATTTCTAATTTTCTACCTATTTTACCTAAATTTCCTGTGAGTACCCTATAGTCATACATTTCAAACAAAGCCATCTTCTTCAGCAAATCTTTCTTCTTGTCCTTGATGCCCATCTCCTTTAAAGAAAGCACTCTCCTGGGCATCCAGACTGTGGCTGACACACTTCTCACACTGACTCTGATCCAATGTTACTTGAAATGCCTCAAAGCAACTGTCTTTGTAGCTCATATTTTTCCAACTAAATTTTAAAACAAGTGTAATACACTGGAACATATGCTGGGTAAACCCGGTCTTCTCCAGGTTATCTTCAGCAAATCATCAAATGGATTTTGTCACACACACACACACACACACACACACACACACACACACTTAGTTTACAGGAAAAATTAATCACAGACAATAGTACACAGAGTTTTTTTCCAGGAAAGTATTGGGTTGCAAATTGCCTTCCCTAGTCATTAATTCTAAACCCTATTATTTCTTAGTAGTGGATATGTTCCCAAGTGACAATATGCTTTACACTCAGTGTGGCACCCTGCTTTTACCACTTAACCCTCTAGTTTATAGAAGCTGATAAACATATATATGTATGTTTAAATAATACATGTACATATTACTATAGTGTATTGTATATATGTGCATATATTTACACATATACGTGTGCATGTGCAATTAGCTGTTGTCCTGTTGCTGTGATAAAACACCAGGATCAAGGTAACTTCTAGAAGGAAGAGCTTCTTTTGGCTTATGGTTCCAGAGATTTCAGTCCATCATGGCAGGGAGGCATGGCAGCAGCAGGCATAGTGGACAGAGCAGGAAGCTGAGAGAACAAATTGGAGGTAGGCGAGGCTTTTTACTCTCAAATACCACCCCAGTGATAAACTTCCTCCAGTAAGGTCATACCTCCTAAACCTTCTCAAACATCGCAGTCAGGTGGAGAACAAGTATTCAATATCTGAGCCTGTTGGGAACATTCTCATTCAATCAAACCTCATTCTCTCTCCCTCCCCCCCCCTCTCTCTCTCTCACACACACACACACACACACACACACACACACACACACACACACAAAGCATTTTTGTCTGTTACCTCTTCACTTCATGAATCTACCATTATTTAAAGTGCTTCCTACTGGTGAACATTAAATTGTTTCCAAATTTTGGTGCTGTGAATAATGTAAAATTAAATAGTCCTGTGTGCAGATCTCTTTCTTCCTGGTAGTTTAGAAAAGGTAAAATTATGTTTATATATAAGTTAATCTATAGAAGAAAACTTCTAAGATTGAAACCATTGGATCAAATGACATTTATTAACTTTTTTGTTACTTTCAAATCACTTTTGTGAAATTATATCTATTTATTCCTCTATAAACATATATTATGGTGTCTTTTCCCTCATTTTTATTGGGACAGTTTTTTCACATTTGTAATTAATTTTAAAATTAGCATATACAGTACAGAGTCTCATCATAGGATGTTCATGCATATATGGAGTGTGCTGTGTTATAATCTGCCCTTGTACTCCCCAGCTCCACATGCTGGTTACTTTCAAGGTTTTTTAATGTTTGTATATTAGACTGTTCTACATATAAACTCATGGAGACTGTGACAGAACACAAGACTCCACAGATTAAAAATCAAACAAAATTCAGCACTAAGCAGAGGAAGTGGACACACAGTCCTACCCTTAAACAAAAAGCTATTTGAAATTGTCCACTTCTAGAAGAGTGAAAGTCATATTTCTACAATGGAGTGTCACTGGGTATGCCAATCATACTCCAAGGTAGGCCCCATACCCAGGAGTAGCTGGGCAACACAAAACATTTTTTTTCTGTTTTTGTTTCATTTTTATGAGGATTTTGAATTTGTCTTGGTGCTTTTATATTATTTATTTTCTTTATTTGTGTGTTTTGATTTTTTTCATCTTTTGCTTTTTGTTGTTTTGTTTTTTCTTTTCTTTTTTCTTCTTTTTTCTTTTTTTTTAAGCCAGAAAAAGAACATAAAGTTGGATGAATAGGGAGGTAGGAAATATCTGGAAAGAGGAAAGTATATGATCAAAATACAGTGTATCAAAAAAAAATTAAAGAATTTAACTTGCTTATCAGATCAGTAAAAATTTGCATTTCCATTTTGAGTGACTTTTCTGATCTCTGAAGTCCCACACACCTAAAATAACAACAATTTTAGTTCCTCTGCATCTTAGTGTCTGGAACCTGAGGAAAACATGCCATGACTGTTTTCAGATGAGAGTCAGCATGCATAGGTCGGGTTCTTTAAAGAAGGGAGGACAATCCAGACTCAGAAAGATGCACATAGCATCTGTTCACTTATAACTGGATTTTAGCCATGTAGTACAGGATAACTATCCTACAACCAACACACCAAAAGGGACAGGAACTTAGACTTTGTTACCTGTGCGATACTTTGCCCAAATGGGGTTGCCATATAGACCCACAATGTAAGAGGAAGTTCTTAACACTCATATGACTGTTGAACTGAGGGGGGCTGATATGTAGAGACAACCCAATCCAGAGCAGTAGGATAGGTTGGAGAGGTGGGAAAGGGTAGGACAGGAGGGGTGGAGAGAGGGAACTGTGAAGGATATGTAACTTGAAGTAATAAATAAACATAAAAAAGAAAAAAAGAATGAGGTCTCATGAAGTGGACCTTCAAGGATATCATCAAGGAAGGTCATCCACAGATGTGGGGAAGGAGACCCAAGCAGATCCCAGGGTCGCACTGATCAGAGGAAGGCACTTGGTTAGCTTCAAGGAAAGCTGCAATGTTGAAGTCATGTGACAAAGCAGAGAAAGAGCTTTGGGTTCTCTAGTTCTGTGTGGATATCCATCTTGGCTGAATGCTAGGATCCAAGGGTCCACAAAAATGGGGGTGAATTTGAGCTGAAAAACTAATGAACTCTCAGATGTAACACCAGACAGAGACATTTGAGTGAAGAGTCATGGGAGAGAGATTCTCACAGTCTCCCTAACATACTCAATGGCATCTTAGGAGAAGAAAGAATTACGTGATCAGAATAAACCATACCCATAGTAAAACTGACCCTCACTCTGTGTTACCAGGATGTTAAAATAAACCCTGGAGGGATGAAATGATTTCAGCAGCAAGAGAACTGCCTGCTAGCATTGCTCAAAATGAAATAAATAACCCAAAACTTCCAGACCTCCAATAAGGAACTGTGTACAGAGTTCTGTGATCAAGGAAGAAAAATATCCAAATGGGCTGGGAACCAAGTCCCTGACTAGAAGAAATAGAAGTCTGTGTAAATGAAATACGATAGATAGTGTTGGTGTAGACAGAGTGGTAAAGTACAGCTAAATCCTTACTGGGTTGCATCCTGGTTAACTCATTGTAATTTGGAAATGCATGCAATGTACCTGGCCCTCAGACCAGCTCAGAACACAGACCACTGCAGAGGTGTGCCTATTTACCCTCATGATGGAAGATGCCTGGGAGCTGTGGCTTATATCTCTGGCAAGCATAGCAAGAAGGTTTTTCATGACATATTACTCATTCAGGAAAGAGTCAAAATCAAAACTAGAAATACAGTTTCCTACTCAATGTGCTTTGCTTTTACACTACAACAAAGAAAAGTGATAAATTGAATCATTGTAAGTCAAGAACAATCTTTACATTAAATATAAAAGCGAACATGGAGATGACTTGGGAAAGAAATGTTCTAACTTCAGGATATAGCATCAAATCTATGAGTTTTTGCCTGGAGGTGCTGGAAATTGCAGCTGTGTGGCTTGTCAAGGACAGAGTGCAGAGTTGGAGGCTAAGAAGAGAGAATCAGCAGGCAATTTAAAGAGGTGAGACTTTAGAAGCAGGTCAAACATGGCAGAATCTGGAGTCAGACTCTAAGTGTGGGCTCTTCTAAAATCATGGTTGATTGTGCAGCATCACTTGGGGGGCAGGTAGGTCTGCCTCAAAGAGGAGACAGGTAATTTCCTGTGACATTTGTGTATGGATGATCTTTGGCAGACCCCATTCTCCATTGTTTGTTCTTACACATTGTTTGTTTTGAGTACAGTTTCTCTGAAAATCATTGGTTGGTTTCTAAGTTCTCTTGGTGAGGAAAGAGTCAAAGAGGGAGGGCAATGGGACATGAGACTTGAAAGCAGAGGAGGTTATGGGGAGTGGGTGGGAGAGTACAAGGGAGAGAGAAAAGAAGGAGAACAAATACAAATGAATTTTGTTTGAAAATTCCATATAATGAAATATATGTATGCTAATAACAACACATAAATAAGTAAATAAATAAAGTTAATTCATTTGCATGACTTACAATTAATTTTAAGGATGAATTTAGAGAAAATTTACTCCTCTTTTATTTCAAACTCACTAAATAGCATTCCATTATATTTAGCCTAGGATAGTTTTATTCATATATAATAGAAACTGAAATCTTTTCTGGGTCTTGAATATCTTTTTAAAGAGAATTAAGTGGACTCAAGATATCAATGGCTGTATATATGAAGGAATCTCCAGTTTGAGTCCAAGCAAATTAATTGTCAACAGCAGCAATAGTGATACTAGTAAGACATGCAGAAAGAAGAAAAGAGAATCCACAGTTATTAAATATTTTCTTCACTAAGAAAATGACCAAATCAGCCCCACACAAAAATGAAAGTCCTGTATGCATAAAAAAAATCAATTAAAAGTTAATCTGAATGGGTTCTGATTTTATGTTTAGAAAAGACTTCAAAGATAGTTTTAGAATGTGATCAGAGTTAAAGGAAATTATAACAAAAGACAAAGGCAAGACAGGAAACTTAACAGATAAATGAAAACTACAGAAAAGAATCAACATAAAGTTGAACCGAAAGGAAAAATTAAAAATTGAAAGTATAATAATCAAAATGAAAATTGTCATTAAAGGTCTCAGCAGAATATTTGAAGAAGCTAAGGGAAGAAGTATTGAAATTGAATACAGATAATAGACATTAAACTTGGGAGGAAGGGAGGAGGGAAAGAGGGAGGAGGGAGGAAAAACAGTGATAAAGATAGATAGAAATAAGATAGAGATGAGGGAGAAGAAAGATAGAGATGGAGAGATATGGGGAGAGAGAGAATCAGCACAGCAATGTGGAAGATTGAGAAAGAAAATTAAAACTGAACAAAGACCAGAGCTGCACAATCTCTAATGAATGTAAACACACAAGAAATCCCACTGTTGCCATCACAGCTACTGAAAGTTAAAGCCAAAGAGAACACTTGGACAAATGAGAGGAAAATGGTAGATTGTCTCCAGGTGAGGAGCAATGTGATTAATGACCACCTTCTCACCTGCACAACAGATCTAACCTGAAGATTCCAAATAGGGCACCTTCAAATTCAGATTGAAATTCACAGAACCGATGGCGACAAGCTTGGAAGAAAAAGACTGCAAATGCTCTGCACCAAGGAGATAGAATGACCATAAGGAGCAATGAAATAAAATGGACTGTGTAAGAAAGCTTGTATATGGGGGTATGTCTGAATGATGAAGCACAAATTCAAAAGAAGTAGTGCTAATTACACATGCATCCACCTAATGAGCTAGAGAAAGCATCCCTGAAAGTGTGTCTCCATGTGATTACTAACAGCACAACAAAATGCATGAAGAAAAAATTACAAAACTGGAGGGCAAATTCAACAATCAGCTCTGACTTTGTAGTACTCCTCTCTATGATCCTCTCCACAGTCCTCTCCATGGTCCTCTCCATGGTACTATCCATGATCTTCTACATAGTTCTCTCCATGGTCCCCTCCATATCCCTCTCTATGCTCCTTCCATGTTTCTCTCCATGGTCCTCATCATGATTCTCATGGTCTTCTTGATCTCTCCACAGTCCTTTCCATGCTCCTCCCATTATCCTCTTCATGTCTGTCCATGGTTCTCACCATGATCCTCATCATGCTCTTTTCCCTGGTTCTCTCCATAGTCCTCTTGATACTCCTCTCCATAGTCCTCTCAATGCTCTCAGTAATAGGGAGAATATGTAGATGATCAGTATAAATATAATACACATGAAAAATAATATTGCAGACTCACTGAGAACTATGGCATCCTCCACACCACAATATGAGGAAACCACATTACTTTTAACTATGTGTGAAACACACAGAGGTCAAGTTTCAATGATATTGAAAGGTTTTAAATTTTACCAAGTATGTTA
Organism: Lophiomys imhausi; assembly: GCA_907164525.1. Lineage (NCBI taxonomy): Eukaryota > Metazoa > Chordata > Mammalia > Rodentia > Muridae > Lophiomys > Lophiomys imhausi. The sequence continues at coordinate 4,282,243 of CAJQZJ010033049.1, forward strand.
TATAAACACAAAATTCAACTACAAATCAATGAATATTCATATTCAAAATCCTTAAATTTGGGAAGAAAGTTGTCGTCTTCTAAATGGTTCATAGGTATGAAAGAAAAGTATAGAAGATATTAGAAACTTAGGTAGGACAAACATTTCAGAACATAAAAATGTGCACGACACATCTGACAAAGGACACAAAGAGAAATTTATGACATTAGACTCTTACATTAAGAAAAGAAGAAGTATGTCACCAAAGGTATGTTGAAAGAAAAGATTAAACCCAAGATTGGTAACAAAAAAAAATGAGAAATCAGTGGAAAAGAAAAGAAACAAACAGAAAAAAATATAGATGAGTAAGTGGTTAAGAACTGCCTCTCTGAAACAGCTGTTGATAAGCCTCTGGTGGGAAAAAAAAAAGAGAAAATATAATTTAGCAGTAATTGAGATGCAAAGAGCTATTACTACAGATCATACATACAGCACAGAAAAACAAAGCCTATCTGTGTGACTTTCAATATGGAAGTTGAGATGTAATGAGCCTTACAGACAGTGAAAGTTGAAAGTGCCAAACTTTCTAGTCTTCAGTCTGAACACCACACAACTTCAACTTTCTTTCTAGTGGTGGTGAAGTACAATGTTACAACCACCTTGAGACACTGGTAGTGATTTTATACAGTTCAAAGTCCACTCAGCATTTAACCCTTTGTTTGTACTTCTAAATGTGTATCTAATAAATATTAGATCATTTCTATGTAAGAGGTTTGCAAGTACCTTTGAAGAGCAGTTATAGCCACAGAGGCTCAGTATAGAAACAAGTAATGAATTAGGACAGAAAACTGTGATACATTCACATTAAAGGAACAAACATCTCCCATGTGCACATGGATGAAGCAAAAACATACAAAGACAAAAAGCCAGTTAACAAAAAGCCTATGATGTCTGGATCTATCTATTCAAAGTTGGAAAAAACAAATGTAAGTCTTAATAACAGGAAGCAGTTCAGTGGTTTTCTGGAAAGACATGAAAATACACAGAACTCAAGGAGACATCCCTGTAGCCATTAAAATATTCAATGTGGGATTGCAGTGGCCATTGTCTACCCCAATGCTAATCTGTGCACTAAAAAATGTGCATATTTCATTCCTTCTGACTTATTCCTCAAGTCTTAAATTACAAACATATTTTTTTCTAAATTCTGAGTGAACTTTAGCATGACTTGTATTTTGAGAACCACTTAAATTTCCCCCTTATTAGTGTTTTAGTTAGGGTTTCTATCCATGTGAAAAACCCCACGACCAAAAGCGACTTGGAGAGGAAAGGGTTTATTTCACCTTACAATTTGTAAGTCTAACACTCACTGAGGTAATCCAGGTCAGGAACTCAGGGCAGGAACCTGAATGCAGGAACTGAAGCAAAAGTCATAGATGAATGCTATGTAATAGTTTCCTCTTCTTGGCTTGCTCAGCCTGCTTTCTTTTTCTTTCTTTCTTTCTTTCTTTCTTTCTTTCTTTCTTTCTTTCTTTCTTTTTAATCCTTATTTATTACTTCAAGTTACATCTCCATCACAGTCCCCTCCCTCCACTCCTCTTAGTGTCACCCTCCCACCCTTTCCCTCTTCTCCTAGAACTCATAATTCTTTTTTTTAATAATTAGGCCACAAATATGAAAATTATAAGGTATAACATACATTCCTAATGTCAAGTCCATACATATTTGGCAACTGATATTAATATTCTATTGTCTATCTATTTCCAGGTGTTTAAAAGTTCTATACCTAACTCAGCTTCCATCCTAACTTGAATTATCAACTTAAAAACATCTTCTTAAGCCTAGAACATCCTTTTAATTCCTAAACAACTTAAAATTTAACTGTGAGGCTATAACTATCTACTCTTCAATCACCTCAGATACCTGAGAAGGATAAATATATCTGATTATACAGGAAGTGCAGAGCAAGCAACTTCCAAAACTAAGAAATGACAGACAACTGACTGCTGAGCCAGTCCCCAATTTCTGTCCATGCATTAGAGCATTTATCTTCAGCCTCTTGGCCCAGTATCTCCGGCAGACATTAGTTAAAAAGCAGGAATTATGAAGGACTTACCTATCCTGTCTTGGCAGAGCTAACACAGCCTGCTTTGTTATAGTACCCAAGACCAGCTGCCTAGGGTGGACATTACCCTTAGTGAGATGGGCCCTCTCACATCAAACATCAGTTAAGATAATATACCACAGGCTTGTCCACATGCCAATTTTGTGGGGCATTTTCCCTATTGAGGTTTCTTCTTCTAAAATACTCTAGTTTGTGTCAAATTGACATAAAACTAGCAAGCACAGTTGGCCTCTCTTTATATCCTTTGAAAAAAATTTCTAATGGAAAAATACATAATATCACTGTATACTGAGTGGGGAATATTTGAAAATAATGGGGGTTGATTCATAAAAATAGCATTGCTTATTTGAACAACTTTACCAAGTACTAGAATGTTCATGTTTTATCATATAGATATATGTTTTTATAGGACATCTATGTATCCACATATATATATATATATATACTTATACACTGAAACTGTAATTTTATGAGACTCTCTATTTCCCATGACTTTTTTCTCTGTTTTCTCACCTATAATTCCTGGCTCTCCTTCCCAACTGTGCCTAACCCTGGTCACCCTTACCAATGCAGCTCAGATGTCCCTCCTCCTGTACATGCTTTCCTTACTGAGGTCTTTGCCCTAGTCTTTCCTCTTACACATTCTTTCATTAGAGCACTTTCTGCATGATAGGCGTGATGGTTGGCAGGTTGAGGGAGAGGATGAGGGAAAGGTGGTGACCAATTTCCCAGGCAGTAGAGGAAAGTAGAAGGACTTCTTCTTGTCCATATGTCAGTGACTTTTGGGATGCTTGGAATATCCTGAATAGTTATGCTCTCTGATGCCCATGGAAGTTAGAAGGTACTTTGCCCTCAAAATAAGTTTTTCTGATGCCCAAACACTGAACACTTGCAGAAACACACAGGAGTCTTGTCTTACTAGCCAATTCAATACCCTGGTTAATATTTACAGCCTCATGTCTATTACTGGAAGTAGCTGGTATTTATCACTATCTTCCTCTGTTATCTATATTGTATACACTTTGCCTTTTGTATGAACCTCAGTTAGGCTCATTCTTCATTCAACTTTTTCTTGGTCAAAACCTTAGTTCAAACAATATATTAATACCCACAAAGGAAATACATATACTATTCATGCAAATACATAAACATACATGTGTCTATTTATAGTCATATGCATCTAGTACACATTTGGGTATGGTTGTAGAAGTTCATTGTTGTGTGTATCTGTCTCCTGGGGTACAATGCTATTGTGTGAGTCTTTGAAAGAGAAAGCTCATACCTGTTATCCTTGTCCTGCACATCTGTAGTCAAAGCCAGTGCCTGTTGAGTTAGTGAAGGAAAGAAGGTGATATTCATGGGGAGACACAGACAAACATGGAATAATAGCCACAGCTCTGCAGTAAGTAAAAGTGTGGGGTCAGAGAGAGCCTTGCATCTGCATATGTGTGTCCAGCAAGGCTTTCTCTGGCATCTGGGTTCTGATTGCCTGTGTAGTTTTTCTCCCCCTAGGGAAAACTTGGGTTAGGGCTGATGTGAGTCCAGAGGACTGACAAGTGGCTTTCTCTTTTACATCAGACTGCACTCAGGGGCTCAGAAGAGTTTGGTGAGAATCCTAGGAACCATTCAGGAGGATCAGGATATCACCTTCTTAAGTATTTTCTTCTCTCCCAGAGTGCTGCTGCTGTAGGCAATGGCAAAAAGGAAGAGCTGAAACTTCTTTTCAGAACCAAGGGGAGCAGTGCCCTCCCCTCCCACCCCACCAATCCAGGGAACCGAGTCAGGAGCTGACACTCCCCTTGACAGACAATAGAAATTCACCCAAGAGTGTGGGAGACTGGCAGTGCCTACATAGCCATGTGAGCAAGCATGGGAGGAGCCTCATCAAAGAAGACACTATTTGCCTCTGTATCTGGGGTGATTTTAGCATAAAGGCTCACATACACCAAAATAACCTGTGATTGATTTGGGGGTAGAAAAGGCAGCAGGTGAGACATCTGCAATAGAAAGAAAATTTCAAAAGAAACTTCTTTCCCATTTCTTTTTCACAATTGACTGCTATCTGTCATGTCATGTCTAGAAAATTCAGTAAAGCCTCACTCTAGAGGGAGTCCCATGGTGCTTATTTATTTAGCTTCATTCTCTTGCTTGAATTGTCTTTTTTCAACTATATCAGGTCATATTCCCCTAAAATCATACCTTCAGTCCATTTGTAGATCACAAGCCCACCTATGGCCCAGGGCTGAACACTTGTGTATAGTGTATCTGATAAGCAAGCTTCTAGAAGTTTCTCAAAAGCTGAGAGATCATTTTACATTTTCAGTTATCTTATGGAGGCAGGGTCTCACTGTGTAGTACAGGATTTCCTCAGAGTCATGACCCTCCTTCCTCAGTCTCTCAAGTGCTGGGACCACACCTGGCTTTAATGTGGATATCTTAATTTCATGTGAAAAAATAAACTAAGACTCGGGAGAAGTCAGGAGATGGCTTCTCTGAAACACTCTTCTATCCTAAGTGTCAGTAAATGACCCGTGAGTAACACATCACAGGTGTTGTTTTTAAGTTGCACAGAAGTAAGTGACAAAGGATGTTAAAACTCAGACCCTGAGTTTTATGTGAATGTGAAGGCCTACCTTAACACACATACACAAAGCCTCAGGTATAAGACTCATGCTCTTATCCCTGCTCATTTCTTAAATATGAGACCACAGATTGATCACACTCACATGGCCTGAAAGTGGCGAATGGGGTGCAATTCTAGAACCATTTGTCAAAATTCTTTTCAAGGAAAGGAGCTGAGGATATATGTTAGCATAGATGTGTTCATCAAGGATGTACATAGCCCAGGTTAAATCTTCAGTAACATGCCTACACATGAACATATGCAAGAGTGTACAGACACATAGGCAAAACTGTGCACAGATACATATGCACATATATACACTTTCTGTCAAAAATAAAGATCCTCAAAGCCAGTGCTTATAGTTAGTCCCCAGTTGTCAATTCGATATACATTCTTCTTTTCTTTCATGCATGCTGAATCCAAGCAATGAACTGGCTCTCTGGTTTAATCTACCATACTTCCTGGCATCTAGGGAACATTCTGTTAGTTCCTATTGGAAATGTAGGTGAAAATCCCTGGTTAGCATTTGTCCCTCTGTGAAAATGATGAATCCCAAAGAAAACTTCATTCCTTCCTACTTTCGTACTTTTTCCATATGGCTGCATGCTTCAATTATCCTGAAGACTGGGATGTATAATTATACAGCGGAATGCTTGCCTACCATGTACAAATGTTTCTAATTCAAATCCCAGCCTAAAAAATAAATACATAATCAAATCAACTAAAACTGCCTTGAAATTCTGAGAGTGAAAGCCATAAGCCAAGAAGTTCTGAACATAAACACACATATGAGCCTGGGAGCTTCAGTGTTTTTGGGTCTTTCTAACAACTCCAAGCACCTATTTTCAGACTTGCCCCAATCCTTCTAGCTGATGTATGCCCTGCTAGGTTGAGACATGGATTCTTTTTTTTTTTTAATATTTATTACTTCAGGTTACATCTCCATCACAGTGTCCTCTTTCCACCCTTCCCAGTTCTTCCCTCCCACTCTCTACTCCCTATTCCTTCCATTCCATTCCTCTGTAGTTGAGTGTCCCTATATAACAGTCCCCCACCCCAGTTCAGCAGTCATATGAGGGCCAAGAGCTTCCTCATACACTGGGGGCCTACAAGGCAGCACCACTAGGGAAAAGTGTCTCATTGACAGGAAACAAACTCTATGTTGATATTCCCTTTGATGCATTGGCTGTAGTATAGTTATCCTGTACTATATGGCTAAAATTCGATTGTAAGTGAATAGATGTCATGTGCATCCTTCTGAATCTGGGTTAGCTCACTTAGGATGAGCTTCTCTAGTTCCATCCATTTGGCTGCAAATTGCATTATTTCATTGTTTCTGATAGCTGAGTAGTATTCCATTGTGCAGATGTACCATGTTTTTTGTTTTTTTGTTTTTTTATTAATCCATTCCTCGGTTGAGGGACATATGGGTTGTTTCCAGTTTCTAGCTATTACAAATAAGGCTGCTATGAACATAGATGAGTAAATTTCCTTGTGATTTGGTGAGGAATCATTTGAATGTATACCCAGAAGTGGCATGGCTGGGTCGGGAGGCAGAGCTATTCCAAGTTTTCTAAGATATGGCCAGGCTGATTTCCATAGTGGTTGTACAAGTTTGCACTCCCACCAGCAATGGAGGAGGGTTCTCCTTTCTCCACAACCTCACCAGCACGTGCTGTCATTTGATCTTTTGATCTTAGCCATTCTGACAGGTGTGAGATGGAATCTCAGAGTTGTCTTGAGTTGCATTTCTCTGATGATTAAGGGTGCTGAGCATTTCTTCAGGTGTCTCTCAGACATTAGGGATTCCTCCTTTGTGAATTCTCTGTTTAGCTCTGTTCCCCATTTTTTGATTGGATTATTTGGTTTCTTGGCATTTAATTTCTTGAGTTCTTTGTAAATTTTGGATATTATTCCTCTGTCAGATGTGGGGTTGGTGAAGATTTTCTACGTTTTATTCAAGTGACAGGGTCTTTTGCCTTACAGAAGCTTTTCAGTTTCATGAGGTCCCATTTATTGATTGTTGGTCTTAGAGCCTGAACTGTTGGTGTTCTCTTCAGGAAGTTGTCACCTGTGCCGATGAGTTTGAGGGTTTTCCCCACATTCTCTTCTAATAGATTTAGTGTGTCCAGCCTTATGTTAAGGTCTTTGATCCACTTGGACTTAAGTTTTGTACAAGGTGATAAGTATGGGTCTAATTTCATTCTTTTGCATGTGTACATCCAGTTGGACCAGCACCATTTGTTGGAGATGCTGTCTTTTTTACATTGTGTGGTTTTGGCTTCTTTCTCAAAAATTAAGTGACCATAGGTGTGTGGGTTCATTTCTGGGTCTTCAATGAGATTCCATTGATCCACTGGTCTGTTTCCATACCAGTACCATGCTGTATTTATTACTATTGCTCTGTAGTACAGCTTGAAATCTGGGATGGTGATACCTCCAGATTTGTTGTTGTTGTTGTTATTGCATGTGAAGTTGAGAATCGCTTTTTCCGCGTCGATAAAGAATTGTGGTGGTATTTTGATAGGAATTGCATTGAATCTGTATATTTCTTTTGTTAGGATGGCCATTTTTATTTTGTTGATCCTACCTATCCATGAGCATGGGAGATCTTTCCATCTTCTGATGGCCTCTTCAGTTTCTTTCTTCAAGGACTTGAAGTTCTTGTCGTACAGGTCTTTCACTTGCCTGGTTAGAGTTATCCCCAGGTATTTTATATTGTTTGTGGCTATTGTGAAGGGTGTTGTTTCCCTAATTTCTTTCTCAGCCCATTTATATTTTGTATAAAGAAGGGCTTCTGATTTTTTGAATTAATTTTGTATCAATCCACCTTGCTGAAGGTGTTTATCAGCTGTAAGAGTTCTCTGGTGGAATTTTTGGGGTTGTTTATGTATACTGTCATATCATCTGCAAATAGGGATAATTTGACTTCTTCATTTCCAATTTGTATTCCCTTGATCTCCTTTAGCTGTCTTATTGCTCTACTTTAAAAATCTATACTTTACCAAATTTGAAAACTTAAGCGAAATGGACAATATTCTTTATAGATTCCACCTTCCAAAGTAAAATCAAGATCAGGTTAACAGATTAAACAGCCCTATAACCCCTAAGGAAATAAAAACAGTCATTAAAAATTTCCCAACCAAAAAAAGCCCAGGGCCAGATGGTTTCAGCACAGAATTTTACCAGACCTTCAAAGAAGAGCTAACACCAATACTCTTCAAACTCTTTCACAAAATAGAATCAAAAGGAACACTGCCAAACTAATTCTATGAGGCCACTTTCACCCTGATTTCTAAACCACACGAAGACCCAACAAAGAAAGAGAAATTCAGACCAATCTCCCTCATGAACATAGATGTAAAAATACTTAATAAAATACTGCCAAACTGAATCTAAGAACACATCAAAAGTATTATATACCATGATCAAGTAGGCTTCATCCCAGGTATTCAGGGATGGCTCAACATACCAAAATCCATAAATGTAATTCACCATATAAACAAGTTGAAGGAAAAAAAAAAACCACATGATCATCTCTCTAGATGCTGAAAAAGCATTTGACAAAATCCAACACCTCTTCATGCTAAAAGTCCTGGAGAGAATAGGGATACAAGGACCATACCTAGAAATAATAAAGGCAATATATAGGAAGCCAGTAGCCAATATTAAATTTAATGGAGAGAAACTTGAAACATTTCCTCTACACTCAGGGACTAGGCAAGGATGTCCACTTTCACCATATCTCTTCAACATGGTACTTGATGTTCTTGCCAGAGCAATGAGACATGGATTCTTGATTGGCCATTGCCTTTCAGATCAGCTCTGTCTCTGGCCATTCTTTGCACTTGATTCAGGACCCATGCTTGTTCTTGGTACTTTAATCTCCCTACGATATTGTCTTGGTCCACCCTTGACTCTCTGTTTCATTTTCTTACTTGTAAAACAGGTTAATATTATGTTATGGTTTTAAATTACCAGGTAAGAGTCTCTCATAGAATAAACCAGAACCTATTTATTATTGCCATGATCAGTGTTATTATTATTATTGGAACAATTATCCTCATTTCTGAACCTTTATTTTTCTCCACTATCCGAGTGAGATAATAATATGTGTTTTTTTAACCAAAAAGTTGTGACAATTGAAAGAGTCTATACCACTGTTATTGCTATTTTTAAAAATTGGTTGTCACTTTGCTGTATTAATTTCTTATATGTAAATTCGTTAGACAATAACCTCTTTGGAATGGGAACTTTCTCTTTGACTAGACTATGAATTTTCAGGGCAGAGGAGTGACTGTTATTATTGCGGAGAGTTACAGATTTTGACAATGCCCACATGGATCAAGCAGCAGGCACCTAGCCTGTGCAATTGTTCCTTACAAGAATCCTACACATCTAAACCATCAGGTTGCTCATCTTTGGAGAAAAATGAAGCAGAAAGAGTATAAATGACTTGCAAGGTGTAAGCTACTGAGGTAGATACAAGCTTTGGAATGAAGCGATGTGTAATCTACATCTTGTCTTCTAAGCCACTGCAGTGCGATTACTCACAGGCCTTGATGCCAGCTCAGCACTGACCAGGATGCATCAGCTTCCTGAATGGTCAAGAAGGCTGCTTCTCCTGCTGCACATGCCTGAGCTCAACCTCTGGGCTGTCACTAGTTCTGATCTCTGCAGGATTTAGTTTCCTCATCTGGAAACTATGAATAATGATATATTGGCCTCGTATAGCCATTGGAAGAACAGAGTCCTCAGATATCTTTAAATCATTTAGAAAAGCACCTGATCCCCCCCCCCAAAAAAAAAAAATCAGCATTATTTTAGGCGAAAATTGTAGTTACCATCATGGAATTTCAAGAAATATTTGCAAGTGATTGAAGATCTATCCAGTGGCCCCTGCACAGTTTGAACTTAGCACCAATAAATAAAACTCTAGCTCAGAGCTCATAATACACCAGGGTGCCCAGTAATTATTTATTGATTGAACAACTTGACTGTCAAAAGTCAAGGGGCGGGGCTAGTGCAGAGTCCCAGCATGAGTTTGCCTTGTGCTCTGAACATCGACCTGACTCCACAGGGTGATGAGTCTCCAGCCAGGAAGAATCCAATTTCAGAATTGTAAATGGCACATGCATCCCCTAATCCACTTCTCCTTTGCCCTGCAGCTCCAGAAAGCCACTCTCCCAACATAGCCTCGCAGCACAATTGGCTCTGAGACCAGACACTAAGGACACTCCACATCCACTAATCTCATGGATCTCAAAGCTACAATTGAACCCTTTGAATGGAACAGGTCATGGATTTAATTAAAAGGTGACAGTCCTGGGAATGTCAGCAGACCCAGAGGCCACGTGTCTGCTCAGGTAGCATAGTTCCAGATGTGCCTGGAGCAAGGGAGGCAAAAGGTCATTTGTACCATCCTCCTGCCTCCAGCATGCATAGCTCCCATCTCTTCAAGAGAAGAGGATCATAGATCTTTTTCTAACCTGGCAGAAACAGAGCCAATCAATGTGGTTTCTATGTGTCATTAAAAAAGAGTCCGGGCCCTTTTCATTTTAAAGGCACAGTTCTGTAAGTTTGTGATGTTCCTACTTTAGGTTAGAGGTCCTAGTGGGGTGTGAGACAAGAAAGAGAAACCAATACATTATGGGCATCATCCCTCACTGCTGTGGTCTTCCTGCCCCTGCCAACCCCAGTCTTCCTGCTCCTGCCAACCCCATGTGATCCTTCAGGGACTCCACCAGGGGGGCAGTGCAGTACCCTCTAAATCTTACAGTCATGCTAAGATGCTTTTTGGTATCCCAGGGCTCAAATATTGAGTCAGGAGCTTATGATCAAAAGATGGACAAGGGCTGGCAAAAATGACTTTGTGGGTAAAGATGTTTGCCATGTAAACCTTGTGGAGTGGGTTTGATCCCAGGATTCCACCATGGAAGAAGAGAAACAACTTCTTCAAGCTGTCCTCTAACCTCCACACACTCCTGTGCTCATATACACATGTCATATCTACACAAAATAATAATATTTTTAAAGGACATGTAGAAGGGACTCCTCAGTAGATTCATTCATGTTAATACTCTGAACACAGTGTTTCTACCTTGTGTCCCATCACCATCATAGGTCCTTCAAAACACCTTTGAGGGAAGCTAAAACACAGCTACTGTCAGTTCATTCCAAATGATATTTGCAGTCACTTAGAGGCACCTGGACTTTTGGTAGGAATTTGCTCTAAAGATTACCACAGAATTTCAATGCACTAGACTGAAAGTAGTTAAAAGAGTCCTGAAGTCCATCCCAGAGAAAATCTGGAGCTACTGCTTACAGTATGGCCAACCCATCCAGTCCCTTGCTAGAGCCCACAGCAACCTCTCCAATGGTGAGGCAAGGGGACAGTTTTCTCCACAAAGTTTAGACTTGGAGAGTTTGAACTGCCCTCAAGAGCTATAACTGCTTCCCTTAAGTGTGATGTACTAGGTTTCTGCACTCCATGACCACATGGAATCATTAATTTCAAAAGAGCTCAAATGGGAAAGAAAATAAAATGCCAAGTGTTTTATCCAGTCTTTAGAAGAAGAGAACACACACAATCATATATACACAGATTGTTTTATATATTACATAAGTATATAACATGTTCACTATATTATCTTACGCACCAAGAAGCTGATTATTACCACCATAGCTGTTCTCATACTGCAGGGGCAGAGAACCCAGCAGCTGCTCAGTCCAAGATGTCAGAAATGTCAGAACGAGGGGAAGTGATAATACATCCTGTGTCCAATGCTGAAGTCCCAGAAGCCCCAATGAGTCCCTGGTGTGGGTCCATGCTAAAGGGCTGCAGAACTGGAGTCTGATATCTTCTGGAAGTGCCAGGTACAATTGAAGATAACTGCAGGTACCCTGCAGGGTCTCTGATCAGTCTTCTGCAGAGTCTATGCAGACACCATACTCTGTGTGGCAGCAATCAAGCAAAATATGGCTCTGTCTGGCCTTTAAGTCCTTGAGTACAAGGGTCCTAGCCAGTAGAGCTGAGCACTCAGGAAGCTTGTTGGCTACAAAATTGTTTAGAGAGTGTATTAGTTTCTTTTCTATTACTGTGATAAGACACCATGACCAAAGCAACTTTTAGAAGGAAGAGTTTACTTAGGCCATACAGTTTCAGAGGGATAGGAGTCTATCACCATCACACTGGGGAGTTGGCAGCAGGCAGGCAGGCATGGCTCTGGAGCAGCAGCTAGGAGCTCGCATCCTGATCCACAAACAGGAAGCAGAGAGCACACTGGGAACCAAGGAGGCTTTTGAAGTATCAAAGCTTGCCGCCATTACATTCTTCCTTCTAATTGTCAAACATCCTAATTTTCTTGTGCTAGATAGTTTGTGTCATCTTGACACAAGCCAGAGTCATCTGACCAGAGAGAAGCTCAATTGAGAAAAGGCTTCTATAAGGTGGGACTGTAAGCAAGCCTGTAGGACATTTTCTTAATTAGTGATTGTACCCAATTGTGGGTGGTGCCACCCCTGGGCAGGTGGTCCTGGGTTCTATAAGAAAGCAGGCTGAGCAAGCCATGGGGATCAAGCCAGTAAGCAGCACCCTCCATGGCCTCCGCATCAGATCCTACCTCCAGGTTCCTGCCCTACTCAAGTTCCTGTCCAGACTTCCTTCAATAATGAACATTGTTGTGGAAGTGTAAGCCAGATAAACCCTTCACCCCCAAGTTGCTTTGGTCATAGTGGGGTTTTTTGTTTGTTTGGTTGGTTGTTTTGGTTTTGGTGTTGTTGTTGTTTGAGTTTCTTGTTTTGTTTTTGCAGGATTAGAAACCCAAACCAAGGCACTTTCCAAACCATAGGGAATCTAAACATATGAACCATTCTCATTCAAACCATCTGGCTTTCATAGGCTCATGGTCAAACCATGATTCAAAATACATTTAGTCCAATTCCTCATAGTTTTTTTGGTCTCAACACTGTTTAAAAGTCCAAAATCTCTTCATATATTCAAGACAACCTCTAAAATCAAAATGCCAGTTATACACTTCCAACATACAATGGCAAAGAATACGCATTACTAGTCCAAAAGGGAGGAATCAGAGCATGGTGAGGAAATATTGGAACAAAGCCATACTGAATCTGAGTAGGGCAAATTTCAAATCCTGTAATTCTGTGTGTGATGTCAAGGGGCTTTGATGCCCTTCCAAGTTTGCTGCCTGCAACATCCCTTGGGATGGCTGTGCTCCCTATCTCTCCTTGGCAGCTCTCCTTGGCAGCTCTCCCACAGCTCTGCAATCTCCAACATCTTGGGGTCTCCAACACAATCCAGGCTTCATTTCACAGCTTCACCCAGTCTTCTCTGAGGGCCATCTTGCATGAAGTTCCCTGTCATATGCCTGGCCTTAGCAGTTTTCTGTAACTGTAGGTGAAGATTCCATAACCTCTTTACTAATGTATCCTTCATGACTCTAAGGCCAAGACTAAATGGACCACATTGCTAAGTTTGGCTACCAAGTTGGGGTGAATCCTGCCTCCCCCCCAATTCCCGAATCACATGTGCAGAAACTTCCATTTGTTGCTACTTTGAAGAGCAGAAAATTTCTTAGGCTTTTTCCCTTCACAGGTTAAAATCTTAACCAAGTGGGGTCTAGTCCTGAGGATACCTCTCCCTTTATTCTAATGGGGCTCGGGGCTCCCTGTAATCCTCCTATCTTTTTCAGCACAAGCCTTGGCCCCAACATTAAATTTCCTGGGGCCATTTTTCTCTTCAAACTGTACACTTTTAGTTTTTCTTCTTTACCCTGTCTTACTCATTTTTACTATAGATCTTCATAGGACTGATTATTAACAACCATGTAACAAAGTCAATATTAGGCTATCTTGAAAACTCCTCTGCCAAAAAAATTAGTCAATTAATTTTCAAAATATCACAAGAATGATCTTTAGCCTATGAGTAATATTAGTCTGCTCTGAATCCTCTTGAGCTGGGCCTCCATGATCTGAATAACTCTTAGCATTATATCCTCTCACGCTTCCATTAGATTGGTCCATTAAGCTCTGTTAACAGCCTTCGACCATCTTTCTACTGCAAAGTCCCAAAGTCTTCCACATCCTAAAAAAAACAAAAAACAAAAAAAACAACAACAAAAAAAAACAAAACTGAAGGCCAAGTAGCCCATTCTCCTTCAAATCCCCACAGAAGGTATTAACAGTTGGAGTGAGCCCCCAATTCAGATGTTGTCAGCATGATAATAGGACACCAAGGGGCAGAGTTTTGAGAGGTGACCAGGCTATGGGACTCCTGCTTCACGAATGACACCTAGGCCCATATAAAAGAAGTTCAACACAACATCTAAATGTGATTTCTATCTTCTACCCCGTGAGTTCCCAGAGTCTTTTGTTTCTAGTGGATGGAGACAAACAAAAACAGAAAACAATGCATAAGTAGAGACTATGGAGACCACTGCCTTGCTCTCGGGATCCCAGCCTAAAGAACCTTGATAAATAAATTTCTGGTCTTTATTAATGTCCACACAAAACAGAGTGATTCAGAGAAGACTTAGGTATGCATGGCAGGTTTCATTCCAGGTAGATGGATATGGGCAAATGAAACAAGGCAGAAAGAAGAGGGTTCAAATCCCAGCAACATAGTCTCCCAGCTGTGTGAACTAAGTCCTGTTGCCTTTCCTGGTCTCAGTGTCCCTCTCTGCAAATGCCAAGATTTGACTTGGCTGATTTTCTGCACAGTTCAGGAGTTTATAGTTCTGTGTTAGGGACTTAGCTGGCAGACAATTTAGACTGGCAAAACAACAGATGAAGGTTATATGGAGCCAGAGGACTATACTGAGGCATATCAAGGAAAAGAAATCCTCAGTTGATGGTATAATGTGACAAAGAATTAAGCTGAGATAATAGGACTGTGACAGATTGCAAATGTCTTTTACAATCATATTTAAAAGTCATGTCTTATTATAACACAGATAGGAACCAAGCCCTCATCTAAAAATCCAAAGGAGAGATCTGAGCAAGGGAAAGATGGAGGTTTGGGAGGTGCTCAGACCTAATCTGGACTTTGAGTAGGACACTGGCAAGTGTTTCAGGTTCATTTTTTGATAGAATTCATCATGGGGTTGGCAGTGGGCCCCACTGGCACGACTTGTGGTAGACTTCCATGGAAATTGTTGTGTGACCTTGAACAAGCCACACTCTTTCTCTGTGGCTCAGTCAGCTTCTTAACGATGGCTTTGTTGGATTAAGTCAGGAATATATTTTTTCTTTCACATAATGAAAAATGTATCATAGTGTTCTCCAGTTCCAAGGGTGTCCTGACATTGAGCCCATGTCTCTTCCACTGAGGATTTCTCCAAGGTTACAGAGCTGCTGCTCTTAGGACAGCCTTACCTGCTGACAGGGAGCTCCTGCAGAGAGACAGTGGATCACAGTGATAGGCAAGGTCTGCCTTCCCAGACACACTCAATTACTCTCTGTTCTCACAGAGGAAATCAAATCAAAATAAATAAGCATGAAACTTATCATACAATGAATCTTCTGAGAACCTGTTATAATTTATAAAAAGAATAAATACACCAAAAGCTGGAATGCTCCCAACATCCATAGTTGAACATTGTCTGTGCAAGAGGATATCTCAGAGACAAATAGTACCTAATAACAATGAGAGGTAGACCGACCAAGTGCTCTAAGGGTCATGGGCCTAGCAGAAGATGGGTGGGCAGTAACTGAGCAAGCTGTTTTGCATCTTCTCTGTAAGTCAGTTTTCTTTATCTGTGTATCGGGGCAGTGAACAGGGCTGCCGTGTTGATGGAGAGAGATCACCAGGAAATTGCTACTATGGAGCTGGTTCAGTGTAAATACTCCTTGGTGTTAGTTACTGTCATTTAGACCCTGCATTTAACCTGTCATTCATGCAATAAGGATTTACCCAGTGCCTTTGATGTGGGCCAAACACTGCTTCAAGTTCTGAGAATACAGCAATAAACAAAATACAGTTATGTCCCCCTGAGGCTTTTGTTCCAGTGGGGAAAGAGAGAAAAGAGTAAGATGAAAAATAAATAAACCAGATAAACTCTGATGGAAGGAAAGTGTTAAAGTGACAGATCCAGAAGGAGGATCTGTAACATCATGTCGCTACTGTGATCCAGAGGAGCACCCATCCTGACCCACCCATCCCATCCATTCTCCTCTTCCCCTCTTCCCTTTGTGAGCTCTTCTTACCAGATATATCCTGGAGATTCTGGCTCAGATGATTTACTTTGGGGATGCTAGCACTAAATTTCAAGCCCAATCATTTTTACAAGAATCAAAACAACTCACAGCTTTAAACCCATTGTCTGTGGTGGGCTCCTGACACCTACGACAGTGTTTGACATAGAGCCAACTAATAAGCCAAGAGTAAAAAGCATTAATGATCTCCTGCTTCAAGTCAGATGGGCTGCAATGGGTGTTCAGCATCTCTCAGTATACTTGTTAAGAATTTGCAGACCCGAGTCTTCTGCTAAACAACTTTTGGTTTTTATAAAGCTTATTCCAACTAGCAGAGGCTAAGATCTGAGGAGCCAGGGCCTACATAATGCTGCCTCTGTTCTCCATCATATACTTGTGAAGAGTCATATAACCACTCTGGCCTTCTGTATTCTCCTCAATGGCAAGGAAAAGCTAAGCCCATTTCTTAGAGGAGTCGCCAGATGTTAGATGTAAAAGAATGGATTGTGAATTCTGATAAAACACACACTGTAGTGTTTAGCATGACAAGCAGTTAGCAGACAAGGGTAAAAATTGGAACCTTTAAGCAAATGTTTAGTAAGGGACACTCAGGTAGCCTCCTTCAGCCCTCAGAGAGATTTTAACTCTCTCTTTCCCTCAACCAAACATGTCAGGGACTTCTTGAGTGTAAAAAGAACACCCTGCCCAGACTGAGATTTGTAAAATTGTAAGAGCTGGAATTTAAGGCATTTAGGAGCTCAGAATAAACAGACTAATTGGAGGAATGAAATATCCATTAGTCTAAATGAATATTTCTATAAAGCTGCATGTTAGACACTGATAAAAGGAAATGATTAAATGCAGAATTAACCAAGATTAATTATTTTAATCAAGAGATTAATCATGATTATATCTTTACATTAGTTTGCTCTGCTGCTGTTTGCTCAGCAATCTGGGGCAAAATCTGTTCATTTATCACCTTCATGCTTGAAAACCGGCCCATAATTTGCAGTCTCCATCCACCACACTGGCCTCTGTAAACAGAGGCTCCTGAGATGATAAACAGGATTTCAGAAGAGAAAGAAAGTACCTGGACAACAACATGGAGCATCATGCCAGGGAACCAGATTCAAATTGGGGAACAAAACCAACCAACCAAACAAACAAAAATCTTCCAAAGAAATTGTTGGGAAACTTCAGCTTTTGTAAGGTTTAGATCTATTGCCTAACTTGATGGAAAGGAGGGGGGTGAGGGATATATGTGGGGTGGGGGGTGGCGCACATGTGTCTGTGTGTGTGTGAACGTGCACATGGAAACCAGGAGACAGCCTTGGGTGTTGTACCTCAGATATGCACCAGAATCTCTCACTGGCCTGGCCTGAAGCTTTCCAAGTAGGACAGAGTGACTGAGCAGAGGGCCCCAGGAATCAACATGTCTCTGGCACCTAAGAATGGCCCTGCCCACAGTAGACTTGGTCCTCCCACATCAATAAAATGTCCCATAGGCTTGTTCACATGTCAATCTGCTGGAGATATTTTTCTCTAATGAGGCTCTTCCTCTTGGATGACCCTAGCTCCTGTCAAGTTAAAAACAGAAAGAAAAAACAAAAACAAAAAAACGGGACACCAAACATTTACCATTTTTTTTTAATTTTCCCATGTAACTATTTTTTTGCATTTCATACATGTGTACAATATATCCTGATCATATCTACCTTCCAACTCCTCTGACAAAACATCTCTTTCCCAAATCCATGCCCTTATTTTTCCATTCTATCATGAATTGAACCCAGTTAGTGCTGCCCATGAACACAGAAACGAAAGGCCCCAGTGGGTGACCTCACATCCCCATGCATACACGCAGCACTAACTGGTTCAGGACTTTACAGACTCACTCAATGGGACATGGACAGCCTATGCATGGATAACCCACACACATTTGTTATTTTATATGGAGAAAACTTTCAATATCCTTTCTTCTAGCTTTTGGAGAGTCTAGTACATTATAGGTATCTATGTTTGAATCCTCTTAAATTTTGAACGACTTACTTATTTGTCCATATTTGAGACAGAGTCCTACTATATAGCCCAAGTTGGGCTCAACTCAGGATCGCCCTGAACCAGTTTCTGACTGCTAGAAATATAGACATAAGTCTTCATACCAGACTAGAGGTTTTTCTCACCCTCAAAAATGATCTATCATGTTATATGGGATATGTTCCTTGAAAAAAATTGTATATGTTTCTATTGTTTGGTAGAGTGTGGTGTAAATGTGAATTAGGTCGAGATTGTTGGTAGTGCTCACAAATCCATAGTGTGGTTTACTCCCTCCATATGCTCTGCCAATCATCAAGAGAAGAGTATTGAAACCTCACATTATATTCGATGTTCATTCAATTGTTCTTGCAGTTCTTCTTGTTTCTGCTTTAACTCTGGCCTGGTCATGTCCATTTTATGAATTGATTCTCTGATGATTAGGAAATGGACTTCCATGGTTATTGGTAGTATTTTCAGATTAATACAACCACACCAGCTGTCTTTGATAAGACTTTACACAGTATTTTTCTTTTCAATTTTTTTCAGTCTTGATATTTGAAGTACATTTCTCAGAGGCAGAATATATTTGAGCCCTGCTTATTGAATCTAACCTGACAAACTTTTGCATTTTCCTGTCAGTATTTACACCGTGAACACTTACTATTATTATCATCACTTTGTGCCTGTCAGGACAAATTGCCAGTTTTCCAGTCTACTTTCCCACTGCAATCAAATCAACCTAGACTACTGACACCCTATGTATGGGAATTTTCTTCCCTCAGTGCATAATTGATCAACTGTTTGATGGACACCAGCTGAAGATCCTTTAGTATGATCACAACACTGACTACATACCTGGGGATAACATCAGCTATCACAGTTCCCAAACTGCCCCTCCCTTCATTTCAGACATCCGTGCCAAACCCCATGTTATTACTTAGCTTGTATTTCTGACTGGCTCTCAACTGGAATCTCAACTACCCACTCCTTGGATTTAATTAAACTTTTTAACATCTCAAAGTGTTCAGAGGAACATTTACTTAAGTTCACTGATGTATCATAAAAGACAATACAAGAATATATCAAGAACTGCATGAAAAGATGAAGTGTGTGTGTACATGTATTCATGGTGTATGTGTGTATGTAGTATGTACATGTGCATGTGTGTATAGTGTGTTTGCATATGTGTGTGTGTGTGTGTGTGTGTGTGTGTGGTGTTTGTACCATGTATATCTATGTGCTCATAAGCCAGTGTCCTGCTTTAGCACTCCACCATGTTAACTTGAGACAGGGTCATTCACTGCACATGGAGCTAGGCTGGCAGCCAGCAAGCCCTGGACACTGTCTTCAATACAGACACATGCATAACCAACCACGCCAGTCTTTGTTGCATGAGTGCCATGGGTTTGAACTTAGGTCTTCATCCTTCAGTGGCATATGTTCTTGCCAGCCCTGCAGTGACTTTGCTGCTTTCTTGCTTGTTGAAGTGAGTGTTGTCACAAACTGCCATGAGAGGCAGAACATGGTTTTCACACACATGTCATCTCCTCTTTCTCAATAGCTTGTTTTGAGGGCCCCAGTGATAAGTTACACATTTCTTTCTGTGCCCAACGGTGAGAAACGTCATAAAAGATATGGATCCTTGTCCTGCGGAGGCGTTCTGAGCAACCCATGGTCCTGCATCCTGAAGGAATCTCCTTGTCTCAATGGAGGTGAAGGCTACTGCTTGGTGTCACCTCTTCATGTTTATATTAGCATTTCTCAATGACCTGCGCTTTTCCTCCATTAAACAACTGTCTGCACAGTGTTCAAGAACACTAAAGCAAGCAGAAAAGCAAAACAAACATTTCTGGTGACTGGATTCTTCCAAGCATTTTGTCTGCAAAAAGTGTCTGTATTTGTATGTAAATAGGCTAGCTAACATTTACTAAGCTTGTTCTATGTGTCAAGCCCATTTGTTTAACAGATAACATGGATGAATTCGCCCTCCCTAATTTTCACTTTCATTGTGCATATTCTACAGAGAAATGGCTGCTCACAGAGATGGGCTCACAATCTGCTAAAATGGTCACAGGGCTTTGGTCTTTGAACCCACATACCCCAGCCATGGCTTAAGGTTCTGATAACTAGTGAATTAATTTGCCACTGTGAATTTTCTTTGTATTGTCCTCCCATCCTCTTCTCCTGTTCTCTCCTCTTCTCTCTTGGGTTCTCCACAGCCAGGGTTTAGAATTTAGACACATTTTTCCTAGACCACAAATGTAATAACCATGCTTTAAGCAGTCGTGAGAAGCCAGGAACACTGCCTATTAAGTGGGAGAATATGAAGTTGTATTGACTCACGGGAGTTTGCAATTAATTCGTTTTTTTTTAATTTTTTTTTAATAATTTATTTTTTATTTCTTCAAGTTACATCTCAATCACAATCCCCTCCCTACTCCCCCCTCCAGTCCCACCCTTCCACCCTCCTCCCCCTCAGCCCCACCATCCTCTTCCCTTCTTTTTTTTTTTTTTTTTTTTAGTTTAAGGT
>CAJQZJ010033049.1:4303729-4317593 GCA_907164525.1 Lophiomys imhausi
CTAAATTGGTATTGATCATTGTATATTAATGCAAATTTAAGATTGTACAGGGCTACATCGGTATTGATCTTTGTATATTGATACAAAATTAATTCGTTTTTTTTAGAACCCACATCATGGCCTGAGTATGCTTGTCAAGATTGACAACCCTGACACCTGCTGGTCAAGAGCAAAGTTACACCCCAGCCCTGCTGGCCATCACAATGAATTCTGTCAGAAATCTCCATTTCCATATTTAATTAAGGCACTGACTCCAGATCTCTCAGTTCCACTTTTCTTTGTTGTAACCAACTGCTAATTTGGAAATTTTTGCTAATTTTTATTTTATGTGTAGAAGTGTTTGCCTGAATATAAGTTTGCATGTGTACCATGTGTATGTCTGGTGCCCAGGGAGGCCAGAAGAGGGTGGCATACCCTCTATAGCAGGAGTTAGATGTGGTTTTGGGCCCCCATGTGGATTCTGGGAGCCAAACCCAGGTTCTTTGCATGATCAGCTAGGTTACATTGAGCATCTCTCCCGTCCCCAGTTCCTCACTTTAGGAATGTGTTCATTTCATTTATTTTTGTGTCCTTTCCAAGTCTGAACCTATCAGCATTTCTCTGGGTACTTTCAAAGTGTTCTGTTGCCTCATCACCAGTTACTTGCCTGGGTTCCTTGGGCTCTTCCTAGGTAGAAAGTGTGGGTAGCCGAGGGGAAACCATTCAGAAGCCCATCTTTGGTGCCTTCCTTTCCCTCCAAGTTATAGCAGCTGTAGCAAGAGCAAGCAGCAGCAGGCAGCACCCTCTACTGCCACAGCACCCAAGAAGTCCTTGGGTGACAGGGCCTGAGTTATATTGAAAGGGTCAGCCCCCACACAGACCATGGGTGCCAGAATCCTAGTCTTCACAGTGGCCAGAGCTACAGTTCTCAGCCCTGCCGCTAAAACTCTTGTCCTCAATACCTAACAGCTCTCTGGCACTCCTCTGGTGACTGAGACCTACAGGTTTGTTCTCTGGCTCCTTACAGCCCTTCTCCTTCCTGCCATCATTTCTCTCATTGTCTCTTTCTCCACTTCTGACCTCTTCTCCCTGTCCTAGTCACCACTGAATTATTCAGCTGTTATATTCAGCTGACAATGAGCTGCTCACTCCTGACATCACCTCTGCTGTCTTTGATGTTTCAGTATTCACTCCCAAAACGTAGTCAAGAGACCGCAGCCCCAGAATAGACTTTATTGGGCTTAATGTTTCAATGACAGAGAGAATGTCTTTTAGATGGCAAACTGGATGAACATGACAACCAGCTTCATTTGTCAACTTGACACAACCCAGAATCACCTGGCAAGATAGTATCAACGAAGCATTGTTTGTATTGGGTTGATCCGCAGGCATGTCTATGGTCTATGGTGGATTGTCTTAATTGATGTGGAAAGGCTCAGCCCAATGTGAATGGCATCATTCTCTAGGAAGGGGATCCCAAACTGTGCAAGAGTGGGAAATTATGCTGAAAACAAGGAAGCAAACAAGTAAGTGTGCATGTGTTCATATTTCTCTTCTCTTGATTATGGATGTGATGTGCCTAGCTGCTTGAAGTTTCTGTTTTGACTTTCTCACAATGATGGCCTGTGATCTGAAATTGTACTCAGAAATAAAGCACGTTCTCCCTTCAGTTGCTTCTTGTTGGGATATTTTATCACAGAGACAGAAATGAAATTAGAAGAGTGAGACTAATAAGCCCAGCTATGTGACAGGAGGAGGGGCATTTTGACTACCCACAGCCTTTTGTTTAGACCAGTCACATTCATTTGTTTGACCTGTCTTAGTTTGCTTTCTCTTGCTATAATAAACACCGTGACCCACCCAAAAGGAATTTGAATAGGGAAGGATTTATTACAACTTAACAGTATACAGTCCATTATGAAGAGAAGTTGGGGCAGGAACTCAAGGCCGGAATCTAGAGTCAGGAATTGAAGCAGAAGATATGAAAGGATGCTGCTTATTGGCTTGCTCTCCAAGGCTTGCTCAACCTGCTTTCTTATACAATCCAGAGCCACTTGCCTAGGGGTGGCACTGTATGCAGTGGACTCAATCATTAATCAAAAAAGTGTCCCATAGACTTGTGTACAGGTTGATTTGATAGAGAGATTTTCTCACTTGAAATTCCTTCTTCTCAAATGAGAAGCTTGTGTCAACTTGACAAAACAAAAACAAACAAACAAAAAACAACTAACCAACAGACCAACCACATCTTATACTCTTAGCCCCAAGCATAGTCATTGAAACTTACAATGGAGACTGGTCTCACTCTAGTCTCCCAGCCCCAGTCTCAGTAACCCCTTTATTGAGGGGAGTGCTCCCCCTCTGGCGAAAGTAGAAATAATTCTAGAGTCATCTAGATTTCTTAGAGGCTTATGATTGCAAAAAGCCTGCTGAAAACTGTGCCTTCAGGAGCCAGGACAATTAGCCACAATCTTTATTTATGTCATCCACAGAGTGTCTGCAATGGATGCTTTTGACATAGAGTAGATCAGCTGAACGTGGAACTAAAAGTTCCTTTGCTTAGAGTGAGGAGGAGAGTCAATCTCCTCACCTCTGGCACCCTTGCTTACTTGCTGGAAGGGAGCAGTAGTCTTTGCATAATACATTTAAGGACTTCCCATTGGCCCTAAGAACAATTTTAACAGATTTTAACCATGCTAATACCTGACTGGTGCCCGTGAAGAGGTGGGCCCTCCCCAATCTGCCTCACTCTAACCCTTTCTGGTATGGATCTGACAGAAGGGAGATTAGATCAGGACCTCACATGGTTCAGGCTCAGTAAATGAAGATGTTGCCGGTAATGTATTGTCAAAGAGAGAAAAGTGGAAGTCAGCCTTCCTGGGCACCGGCGAACGCGGCACGCTAGTCTGTGCTTAATGTTTTCAGATAGCTTTTCAGTCAATATTCACAACAATTCTTAATAACTAGCAATTATTACTGGTTATTTAGCAGACAAAATGATCTAGCAAAAATTTTCCACCTCTAATTTCAAATCTTAGGTTCATGGAGCTTAAATAATTTGCTTATGAGTAGAGAGTCTACCACTTCTGTGCTATACCGCCTCTGCACAGAATTACATTGTATAATAGATATTTACGTATGATGTCTTACTTGGTAATCAACCTTATCATTTTGGCTTCATTTTACAGATGAGGAAAGCAAGACCTCCATAGAGACACACAGCTAGGGAAATCCTGAGAGCAAAACCTTTGATTTCATCCTACTCTTTAGTGAGAGCACTTCAGTTACACTTAGTGCTCCACCAATTCTGAAACCAATGACAAGGGCAGCGGTTCAACCATGGTGTGACTCATTTATTCCATCATCAATAATGTGTGGGGTGGGGGGAGCTCATGACGGTGCTCTTCTTAGAAGATGATTGTGAGCAAGTGAGATCATATATGAAGCACATGTGGCAGGTATTCTGTGAGGTGTTATCAGAAATTGATTGCATCCTGCCTTAGTTACAGAAGAACATAAAAACATTTCATGGAAAATTTCAATATGGATCCATCTGCTCTATAGGACTGTCCTCTTCTTTCTCCCCTGTCTCCCACAAGCCTGACTTGGAAGCAGCACGAGCTGTGTGAAAGCCTTTGGGTGCCACAGAGAGCTGTCTTCTCCCCGCCACATAGCCAGTGTTTGGCATGTGAACTTCCAGAGTCTTCCAGTTTTCTTTAGCTGCCAGAATCAAGCTCCAGACTCTGGGCATCACCAGTATGGTTTGTACTTCAGCATTTCTATTTCAAGTTAGCAGGGAGAAGGAGACAGGAAAGCATGGGTGTTCTAGGAGGCAAGCTGGGCTCCAGGGACTTCTCAAAGTTCCTCCACCAGAGGAAGAACATCAGCACAGAGTAGGATCTGTCCCTGGAGTGTCCAGAGCTAGGAAACACTTCCAGCATCATGTTTTTGACCCTCTGCTTTCTATTTATTAAAAGGGGGATGGTGAGGATCTCCAAGGAGAGTGAAGAAATCCCAAGATAGTGGGGCCCCTGGAGGGCAGAACTACAGCACGCAGGGCTGTGGACTGAGAATTGGAAGACCTCCCCTCCATGTGCTTGTACACATCCTGCACATTTCTCAGAGTTATATACCTGCGCTTCTGGCAGCTCCCTCACCTTTACAGTCAGTGGTTTAAGTTTAATAAATCCCAAATACTTCTTCCAGTTTGATCTCCATAAGCCATTCATTCATGCTGTTATCACACTCACATTAAACATCCAAGTACCAACTAAGAACTGATGATACCCAAGACTGACCATAAAGAATGGCAGAGTGACGTGGGTCCAATCCAGGTCCATTCATCAGGGAAGCAAGGTGGAAGAAAGAAACCAGTGGTTTCTAGGGAGTTCAAAACCCCTCAGAGAGCAGCAGGTAAGTGAAACGGGCTTGGGGAACTTATACGGGTGTGCCAAACGTAGAGAAGATGGGCGCTATACATATGGTACTTATTCTTATGATCCAGGCTCTGCACAGTTCAGCAAATGTCACTTTGGTCCTACCCAAGGAAGACAATTCCTCTGTCTCTGAGAGGAATTTCTAAGCATCACATTATGGATGGTATACTTATAAAATCTACTCATGCATTGGCTATCAATATCATGTGAGTTTGGTATATTGATTCTTGGCTATCTCCAACATAGAGAAAGACTCAAGGCAATACCTTAGGAAAATAGAGACCTAGACCCAGATCAGTTAATGAGAAACCTGCTTATAAATGTTTAGCTGCTGTGTTGGGATGTGAGGAGGTGTTGGCTGCTAGGAAGCAAAAATCTGCACAAGAATGAGGCCATAGATGAGAAAACAGAATGAAACATAAATGCCACTGGTGATAGCATTTCAACACCCAGATGCATCCCTGCCTGAAGTCCTGCCCATCTTAGACTTCCAAATTACATGCAACAATCAGCTTCCTTTTCTGTTTAGAGAAACTTGGGATTAGCTGTCCATCACCTAAAAACTGCATGATGACTCTCAAAATTATGTCTTTCTTCTTAAGGCTGGGGACCCAGGACATAAGAAGTAGTTTTAGAAAAATCTCACCCTTGTCAGGATAATACAGATTGCTCTTTAGGACTTCCAAACTCTACTCTAACCCATAGCCCTGGCTCTCTGTGTCTAGAGCTTTCTCCACCTACGGCTTTGTGCAGCCTCCTTTTAAAAATAACTTCCATCTGCTCACCCGCCTGCAGCGCCTGCTCCTGCTTCTATTTCTGCACCATGAGCTTCCCTGCATCACCCCTCCCTGGCAATGACTAAGCTTTATCAATAAACCCCTGAGCACAGTCTCTCTATCCAACTTTTGCTCTCCAGGTTCCATGGCAGTCTTCCTTAGCTCAACGTGTGACCCGTCAGACCTTAGCTACAATTGTGGTCTCACCTATGAATCACTGGAATGTCATAAAGCCCTGAAAACAATTTCTTGACATCTTGAAGATGGATGGCTAATAGGAAAGAAGTTAACCTACTTGTGCCATTTAGAGATTACCCCTATTGTAACGGTTTAGGCAAGGAGGGTAGCTTAGCCAAGTTGAGTGTAGGTAATAAGGATTCGTAAATCCTTAGCTCTAATAAAGCCAGCCACCACTGCCAATTTATTAGAGGGTGCACATCATGCTAAGCATCTCTTCAGGTCTGAGTTTATTTCTAACCAGCACTTGTTAGGTGTATTAGTTACCTCTCTGATTGTTGTGACCAAATAATCCATAAGAAGCATCTTAAAGCAGGAATGATTTCTTTAGGGGATACAGTTTACTGCGACAGGGAAGGCATGGTATAAAGAGTGGCCTTCCTGTGAGGCACTGGAAGCTTTACTCGAGTGGTTAGGAAGTAGAGAGACAATATGATAGAGATGTAACCTGAAGCAACAAACAAATTTATTAATTAAAAAAAGCAGGTAACAATTTTAAAACACTGTAAATAGAATAAAGGTTACAGCCATTCAATCTGGTTTTATAAACCTCCAAGAGTCGAAAAAACTTAGAGCTAAGATAAAATATATGAAATGTGTGGTGTTAGCCCATGCCTTTAACTTCAGCAGAGATGCAGGAGCACTATAGAGTTAGTTGTCTTATAAATTCTAGAGTTACATGGAACAGGGTGATGAGGGTGCACACCCTTAATCCCATCATTCAAGAAGAGTATACCCCTAATCCCAACACACTAGAGACAGAAACAGGCAGATCTCAGAGCTCAAGGTCAGCCTGATACAAAACAAACTCTAAATAGAGAAAAACTTCGATCCAGGAGTGGTGGAGCACATCTTTAATCCCTTCAGATGGGAACCACAGGTCTTTGATCCCAATAATTAGAATGCAGAGACAGACACATAGGATTAGGAAGGACTTAAGTTTAAAAGCTACTTACAAAAGGCCTACTCAATACAAACAAACTGTCCTTTGAGATCTCAAAATATATACACTAAGGCTTGTTTAGCTCCAAAATAACAAAATAATTTCTTCTTTAATTCAGATTGAAAGATAATACTTTATATATTGTCAAAAAAACAAATTTGCTTCAGGAGAAATATTACCTGACCCCCCCCCCAAAAAAAAAGGGGTAATTGTCCCAGAGTTAGGATTAGGGCAGGGCTCTGTTCTTATCTTTCCAGGAGACTTAAAGCATCCATTCAAGGAATCCAGGGACAACTGGACAACGGAAGCCTCAACAGAAAACAGAATCAGACACCAAAGAAGATGAGTGGCCCAGATGATTCAGCCTTGCAGACTCCCTCAATAGCTGTTTCCATCAAAAATCTACAACCACAACAACTCAAAATCGCTAAGATCGTTCAGCTCCACACACTGCCCCAGCCAGAACTTCAGTAAAGCCTGGAAGATCAGCTTCTGTCTACAAACTTCTTAGGACATCTAAACAGCTGAGCACAAAAGGACTGAACATAAAAGGATTGTACTAACATTTTTAACCATTTTTCCATTCTGGTTCGGGCCCCAAACAGGTTTACTACTACCCAAATCAGCAGGAAGTCATTTTAAGACAGCAACGTCCCATGCCCAGAGGGTGGGGAGGGTGTTTCTCCCCCCCCCCCTTTTTGGTTATTTGATGGATAATAGAAGACTTTGTTATTTAGGGGAAGAGACTACAAGCTGTTAAATGGTCTTGTTAAATGGGTTTTGGAGGTTAGACCCAGGGACTTCCTTCTTTTTCTTTTCTGTATCGTTCTTTCTCTCCTATGTAGGAGAGCACAGACTTGAGAAAAATGGGACATAGACATAGTATGGGAAGGACCAAGAAGAAGGGATAGATTATTGAATATGCACTTATACCTTTACATATTGATACAAAATTAGTATTATATTTAGCTAAAGTGGTATTGACCATTGTATATTGTGCAAAATTAAGATTGTATTGGACTACATCGGTATTGATCTTTGTAAATTGATACAAAATTAAGATTATAGTTGTCCACAATGGTACTGACCCTTATATATTGACATAATATTAAGATGGTATTGGGCTACATAGGCATTGATCTTTGTATATTGATACAAAATTAAGAGTATATTTGGCCACATTGGAATTGATCTTTGTATATTGATACAAAACTGAAGGTAACGCTCCTTAAAGGTATTGTACATAGTGATACTTAAAAATGAAATGTGAAGCTCAGGCCTCTTGATACCAACCATCTTAAACCATTTAGGATAGTTAAGTAATACAAACTCCTAGTCAGGCAAGCGTGTCATTTTGTTAGCTACTATGACAGTCTATCACAGATATTCTCTAAGCTACTCAGAAATCAAATTGTTAAGAGACAAGCAACATTTGATTATCTAAATACAAGAGATAGATAGGGCATCTTCAAAAACCCCAAGAGATCTGCAGAATATGGCATTCAAAGATGTTTTCTTAAATTAAGATTTTTTTTGATATCGAGACATATCAGCTCCTGACAGCGCCCCCTATTCTACTCCAAGTAGAAGATGAGCATCTAAGAATCTCCAGTGTGAGATGGTTGAATTAGTGGCAAGCCTATCTCTTGGCATGAAAAACTCCTTGCTTCAACTATAGACAGACTGCTGTCCAAAAAGGACAAAACTTGGTAGCAGGGAAGTCGACAGCCTAGCTCTGCCAAGACAGGGTAGGTAAGTCCTTCATAATCCCTGCTCTACAATCAATGTCTGTCAGAGAAATGGGACCAAAAGGCTGAGGATTGATGCTGTAACGTATGGAGGGAAAACAGGAACTGTCCAGGCAGCCACTGATATGTCATTTCTTAGTTTTGGATGAAGCAGCCCCTGCACTTCCTACATAATCAGATATATTTATCCCTCTCAGGTCTCTGAGGTGGTTGAAGAATAGATAGCTAGAGTCTCATAGTTAAATTTTGAGTTGTTTAGGAATAAAGAGGGTGTTCTGGATCTAAGAAGATGTTTTTAAAATAGTGATGCAAGTTAGTATGAAAGCTGAGTCAGATATAGAACTTTAAACTCATGGAGATGGTTAGATGGTAGAATGTTAATGTCAGGGGCCAAATATGTATGAACTGGACATTGGGAATGTATGCTGGGCCATTTAACTCTCATAAATGTGGCATATTTATTTCTGTTGTTTGTATAGTATTTACTGTTATAAGGGAAGGAACCATTTGTTGGACTGAAAGGGGGAGCTGTTGGGGGGAAGAGGGTGGAAGGGTGGGACAGGAAGGGGGAGTAGGGAAGGGATTGTGACTGAGATGTAACTTGAAGAAATAAAAAAAATAAAGTATTAAAAAAAAGAAGTAGAGAGAGCCGCAGCAGAGTGTAGCCAGCTATGTATGTCAGCTAGGCTCCATGTCCGGAGGCTTCCACAACCTCCCAGAACATCAGGAAACCGAACATTTAAGCACATGAACCTGTGCTGGACATTTGGCATTTAAACCATAGAGTTAGGTAACCTATAGCCTCCTCTAATCTGACACAAGGAAGGTGAGTTTGCTCCTACACAAATTCTGGTGCTGGTATTCGTGCTTGGATAAGATGTTTGGCCTTCCTGCCCTTTGAATTAGTGAGTCGCATTCTTGCTGTCCACATTGAAATATGAGTACACCTGACATAATCTATGGGGAGAACATAGCACAGGGCCTCCCAGGGTGCTTAGCGGATGCATAAAAGAAGCATGAAATATGGGGCTAAGGATGTAGCTCTGAGGCAGTGTGCCCACATAGCAAGCACAAGACCCAGGATCCTATCCCTAGCAGTAAAAAACAAACAAGAACCACATTTTTATCATTTAAAACCTTTTAAAGTTGTAGGTATTTTTCTTACTAGGCCCACAGACAATTTAATTAATATTACCCAAGTTCTGATCCAAACCACAGATACCCTGGCTGTAAAGCCATGCTTTAGCAGTTCTGTCTTCCCATGAAAAGACACAGGTGAGCAAGGAAGCCAAGCCACTGAAAGCTCTTGGGACTCAGCATCTCTTTAAGGTGCAGCCTCCCTTCAACTTGTTGAGGTACAGGTCCAAGGCTGCTCTCCATTGTACCTGTCCCAGTATTCTGTGATTTGGGCAATGATCAAACATGCCTATAGCTTTTCCCAGTCCATGACTTTCTCCTCTGCTCAAAGAGCACAGCCCACTAATCCCGCCTACCAGGTGCATCTTTACTCATGGTATCTCACAGCTGTGTCCCTCAATTCTCCACCTATTTCTTTGCTTTAGCATCTCTTCAGATAGTAGCTGGCTTCTGTGAACTCCCCACACTCTATCTTATATATCTGTGTGATCTGGAACCTTTTTTTTTTTTTTTTACAGACTGTTAACTATATTGATTCAGGTGTGGGGAAGTCAGGCAGTTGCCTCTGTTCCCAGAAGCTTCCAGAAAAATCTATGCACAGACTGTCAGTATGAGAAGTTCTCATACAATTTCCCACCAAGAAGAATTTGTGCAGGACACGAGAAATGAGGGACTGGGTGAGAAATGAGGGAGGATGGGTTCATACCTAGGGAAGAAGTCAGAGTTAGATATTGAACTTAGGTATTGGGGAATTTATCCCACCCTCTGGGCTCGGCCCTACACAGGGATTCAGTGTTCCCTATTTCCTTGAATTTTGACTACACATGCTACATATGAATATATTCTTGTAAAAGATTTAAAAAGTAAAGATGGGGCTGTGGAGATGGATTCACAATCTGACTATGTGAGTTTGGATCCCCAAAATGCACATAAAGGTCAAAAGCACTATTGGAAGCATCTGCAACCTTAGGACACCTGTGGGAAGATGGGAAGTGGAAACAGGAAAGTCTTCAGAGGCCTGTGAGCCAGCCAGCCTGGCCAAAGCCAAGGTGCAGGGAAGGCAGAAAAATGAGGCTTGTCATCAGAAGACCTCCCATGACCTCCACACACATGCCCTCCTGGTATGCATATGCCCTCCACAAATGCACTCACACATAACATTAAAAAAATGCAATTAGTTTTAAAACATAAACTTCCTTATACAGTTTCTTTTGACCAGGAATCTAAACTTTTGTTATCACAGTTGCTTTAATCCAAGGCTTTCTTGTGTAGCACAGGTCAGCCTCCAATTCATGATGCTGCTGCCTCTGCCTCCCAAGTATTACAGGCTGCACCCTCACATCTAGCTCAGGAGGCCTTACTCTAGACTGGCTCCTCTTCTCCTGCTGATACACATGTCAGCTCTGTAAACACTTCCAGATCTTCCTCTCATCATCAGAGTATAGAATTACATCCTGTTTGCATAAATTATGTCATACTGCATGTATTCCTTTGTAATTTGTTTACTTAACTATGTACCATAGCTTCACCTCCTCCCCTTAAACTGTAATTTATGTTCCATTCTGTGACTGCATTGTTTTTCATTCAGCTGGTGTCCCTTATTTAATGGACATATACCTCTTCTTAAAAAATTAAGCATGCTGCAGTGAGCATTCCTTTATGTGCATTTTGATGCAGATACATGAGTCTCAAGGTCTAACACTGAAAACTAGAATTCCTGGACTGTCTAGTCACACACTGAGAAGTGCAGCAGCCATTGCCAAGACCAGGTTCAGGCTGGTTCCCTGATTCCCTACTTTATCTGACTTTCTGCTTTCTTGCGTGACTCTGAAAGCACAGCCAGTTGATACACTTAGCCCAACTTCCATAGCAGCAGAGCAATATTTGCATTAGCCATCATATTTAATACATCTTAGGGATCTCATGGAATCTTCTGAATTAAGATATAACAATCTATACGGGGAATGTTGGTGCAGTGAGGTAACCATGTTTCCCTGAATTCACACAGCCTTGGGGTGGCAGACTCAAGGTTGAAATCCTGGTTGCCTTAAGTGATAGGAAGTTCATTATCTGTGAATCACTGAGTCTCTCAAAAAAAGAAATTCTTTCCAGTGTCCAGTGTCCACCTTGAATCAGTGTCCCTTTTTGTTTAGCCACTGGTCCTTGTGCTGTGCAGTGTCAGGGAGAATCTGTGGAGAGGA
Organism: Lophiomys imhausi; assembly: GCA_907164525.1. Lineage (NCBI taxonomy): Eukaryota > Metazoa > Chordata > Mammalia > Rodentia > Muridae > Lophiomys > Lophiomys imhausi. The sequence continues at coordinate 4,315,187 of CAJQZJ010033049.1, forward strand.
AGACAGGTCTTCAGTGGGTTGAGCATTTACCACCTGCAACCCCCATTAAATGTGCAGCAGCTTGTGTGGTGAGAGTTCTCTTATAGCATAATAGGCAGAATGTGTTCACTGATGGGACTGTGGCCATTTTGAGTACATAGACTGTAGACAAAGAAGAAGTTGAAGAGGAGGAGGAGGATCAGGAAGAAGTAGAAGAAGAAGAAGAGGAGGAGGAGGAAGGAAGGGTAACTCTATCCTAGACTGATTTTCATGCCCTTGACCTGACACTTACTTTTTAAACCTAAACACATCAGTGCCCATGCCAAGTATGTGCCTGCGCTGGGAATTTCCAGTCACCTGACCTTTAATACACAGATTGCCTTTACTCTCTTACACACTCACCCCTTGTACAGCATGTGCCTCCCAACTCACAGTTGCAGCAAGGCTTCTTGCCCTGTTTCCAACCCCAGCAGGCCCTTGTTCTTTTGCTTCCTTGCATTTGCAATGAGAATTGCTGAACTTCTCCACCACTTCCTCACAACACACCGGTTCTTCCAGCAAAGACCAGCCTTTCCACCACGACTGCTTTCGTGGAGACCCTATCCTTCCCTGATCATGTCTGTAGTGTGTCGTGTCTCCCCTGGGTTCTAGGAGACCTAGTAGTAGTTGTTGCGGATTTGCAGTCCCTATTTCACATCCTCACCCTGTCACTGTTGCCATCTGACCATGTGACTTCTTGTTCCATTACTCCCTAAACATTTATAATTCTTTAAAGACAAGTCCAAAGCACTTTTAGACTCCTGAATACATTATGTGACTTCATAATCCTCAATTTGCAAAGTGAGTACAATGAAGCAACTGCCTAGATTCTGCAGAGCTTGGCTGACAAAATGAAGCACTTGGCTTTCTGTCTCCACTCAGCATCTCCAGGAACATCTATTAATACAAGTTGTTACTTATTACTTGCTGCCTATCTCACAGGAAGCAGAACGTTCTCAAAGCTCCAAGGCTCAGGGAAAGTTACTTCCCCTCCCTGCGGTACACTCACTTCAACAGAGTCCCTCATTTATCTTCCTTTGACATTAAATGTACATTAAATGCCTGAGCCGTGGTTTTCTTAGAAATCAAAGTGAATAAAATAGTAAGGTGTCCTCTCCTCATGGAGCCTGCATTGTAATTGGGAGTGCAAGCATCTGTCAAACAAGAAAGTACAAATGTGTTCCTGTGGTGAGTGCTGGAGAGAGACATGTGGAAGGTCATGCTAGGCAGTCGGGACCCACACAAGAAGTTTTCTGGGAAAACTGAACAGGAATCTGAAGTTTCAATATGAAAGGAGAAAGAAGTGAAAGAAAGACACTCAATTGTACCAGCGTGGCAAGAACATGCAAAGGCCCTGGGGTGGTGGGAAGTCCCATCATACATTTCATAAGTGACTGAAGTCAGCAATAAAGCAGTGATCTCATAAGACTAAAATGGAGCTCCCAAGGTCCCATTGCCTAGTGCTACCAGTAATTCTGTAGGCGCTATAACTTTATGTTGTAACATGTCACTCCATTGTTTGACTTATTTGGGGCCATTGTTATAATGTGGGGCAAATAAGCCTGAGGCATTTCTGATAACATAAAGGTGTGGCAACTATACTTCATGTCACATTTGAAGACAATAAACATATACTTGCCTCACTATAATTTGTCATCATTGTGGCATGTCCTCTTAATGGTTATTTTGTGGTGCACAATACAGTAACAGGCTTGTTGTGAGAGCAGCAGCCTTGTGTATCTTCTGCTAACTGTGTCTTGATTGTATGGAGATTCCATGGCAAATAATTCTGTACTTTAGTGTCTGCACAGCAGGGTGGCCTGACCAAACATCTCTCAGAAGGTCCTCTCTCCCTAAGCAGCACCTGCCTGCTTATTGGTTAGGCAGTGCTCGTGAGGGGGCCATGGATGCAGAGCTGGCTGAAGTATGTTTTGAGATAATGGAGTCCAGCACATTCACACTTACTTCCAGAAAGCCTTCCAGGATTGGTAATCTGAGACCACTCAGTGGCCTTGACACTCTGACCTGGGTCAGGTGTTCCTGTCTAACCTTGTGGCCTTTATAGATTTTGGGAGCTCACTGTAAGATTATGCTCTATGAAAATTGCCAATCTCAGTCCTGTCTCTGAATGTCACACTGTGGATGATGTCACACCTGCATATAGTGGAAATTATCATAAGTCCATACACAATAGATGATGGCATATGTCTATACACAGTGGGGGATGATGTCACAAGTCTACACACAGTGAGAGATGTCACATGTGTACACAGTGGGAGATGTCATATGTCTGTACACAGTGGGGGATGTCACATGTCTGTACACAGTGGGAGATGTCACGTGTACACAGTGGGGGATGTCACATGTCTGTACACAGTGGGAGATGTCA